>PVJA010014572.1:0-47125 GCA_004027025.1 Myocastor coypus | reverse complement strand
GGAGGAGGAGGAGGAGGAGGAGGAGGAGGAGGACAAGATAGAGTTGGGATGCTCAAAATGGTCGCAGCGTGTTTTTGTAAACATGAAGCAATGCCCTGTTAACAGCATTGTTCACAATGATTTCCCCTCTTGGTAGAGTACTCAGCAATCACATTATTCACTGCACTACAGTTATTGTAGCCACTCCACTTACACTGCAGAGTTCACTGGAAACTTCTGAAAATAATTACTGTTTATTGTCTTCAACTCCAAACAAAACTTCGATATATATTTCATAGACTTTCCTAAGCAGATTACAACTCCGCCTCTTTGCTCTATTTATTGAAACACTGAGTAAAATTTTACAATTGAAAGTTCTCGTGGCAGACTGAGTTTTCACAGGACTTCTCTGAGTGAGTGGGGCTAACCTGAGACTCCATGGACAGGGACCTCAGAGCCAGGGCCCAGCACATGGAACACACACGGGTTTGAGCATGGTGACCAAGCATGTGTGCAATGCAAACTCTTATGAACCCATTAGAGAAGTGAGGGTAACTATAAGTTATATGATGTAAGTAGTAGATTGCATGTCTGTCAAACCTATCTATCGGTCATCTACCTATGACCATCAGTCTATCATGTATCTGTCATCTATCTTCTATCGTCTGTTAATCCATTATCTATCATCTATCATGTATCTATCATCTTTCTATATATGATATATCTATCACCTACTTATCATTTGTCTCTATAACATTTGTAATCTATCATATATTCCTATAATCTATCAGTCTTCTATCAACCTATTATCTTCTGATCATATTTCTATATCTGTTACTTATCATCTATTATTATGTATCATCTATGTATAATCTATCCATTATCCATCATGCATCTACTTCCTGTCTTCTATCTTCAGTCATCTGTTATCTATCATCATCTGTCTCAAATATTAATCATCTGTCATGTATACATATATCTATAGTTACCCATCCATCATCTGTCCATCTATTACATATCTATCCATCTATCTACTATTTATTATCTATTAACTTTCATGTAGCCACCCATCATCTATCACCTATCAATCTCCTTGATCATCTATCATCTATCCATCATCTATCATCTATCTATAATCTGTCTACTATCTATCCAACCACCATCCATCCATCATCTATCTGTCTGATTTGGTGGGACACAGTAGCATTTATTAGATTGGCTTGGGGAAGATAGAAAACAATTCTTGCATTGTGATGACTTGAACAGGTACACACTCGTTTTCAGCACCCTGTGACTGTGCACTAGCAAGTAGAAACTATGTGTGCTTACCTGTGTTTCATGTTTTATCTATGTCCTGTTGTGAAGTATGTCACTAGAATTCACTTTCTCTGCCTTCAGGTGGTTGGATGATGCGATCATTGATGAGATCACTCCCAAGTTGATTGGGGACCGGCCCAACACCTACACCTACACCAAGGCCTTGGGAGAGATCGTGGTGCAGCAGGAAGGCTCCAACATGAACGTCGCCATCATCAGACCCTCCATTGTGGGTGCCACCTGGCAGGAGCCTTTCCCAGTATGCCTGCTGTACTACATTCCTTGCTTTTCTTGCAGACTAGATCCTTGTGGCTTCATTTCATTTTTTATGCCTCCCCGCCCCCATCCATACTCCTTGGGATTGGTGGCTGAGTGCAGCAAACCAGAAGAGAATCAATTACATGATGGCTAAAGGCAGTGTTTGGTTCAGACTTTAGCTGGCATAAGACTCCTTTGGGGGTTGTGCTGTGTGTCCTAGGAGTTGGGTGGAGCTCTTAAATACTAGTCCTCTAATTCTTATGGAAGATAATATCATTACTTGTCTGACTATCATTTAAATATACCAAAATGCTGCTTTTTATTGTCAAATTGATGGTATTACACCTGCCAGGATAAACAGGAATCACAAAGCTCCCCATTTCTCAGGTTAGGAATAACAAATTTTTACCTACACAAACTGCTATCACCTTCTGAAAGGTACTTTAAATTATACCATTTCTTCCAAGACAAGTCTATCCAGGCCAGGCAAGCCAGAGTCCTGAAACACATCCCAGGAGCAGTCTTCTGATTGCATCATCTGTAAATCTATGCCAGTGCAGCTCACCTTTAGAGAGCTGATTAAATGAAACAATGCTTGAGTAGTATCTAAAGTGCATGGCCCAGTGCCGGCCACATAGCTCAGCAGACTAAAGTATCTGCTTCGGCAGAGTGCAGTGGTCAGTGTTTGATCTCCTGTGTGCAGTTCTGGCCCTACCTCTGGGGCATGCTGAGATGGCAGTAGAGATTGGGCATGGTGGCACACACTTGTAATCCCAGCTCTTGGGAGGCTGAACACAGGTGGATCACTATGAGTCTGATCTACATAGTAAGACCCTGTAGACCCTGTACGAAATACAAAATGAAAGGAAGGAAGGAAAAAAAGAAAGAACAGAGAGAAAGAAAAAAAGAAAGAGAGAGAGAGAGAAAAAGAAAGAAAGAAAGAAAGAAAGAAAGAAAGAAAGAAAGAAAGAAGAAAGAGAGCATGGCCCTAGAAACAGGATCAGCAAACCCTAGCCCCTTCATCTTCTCCTGGCTCCTCTCCTCGCTCCCATTGTATGCGTACATTTTGATTTTTATAAATAAAGAAACAGATTTGTTTAGGGATTAGGAAACAAACTCCAAAAGACATTTCCCCCTGATGCCAGTAAACACTATTTCGCTGACATCTCCAGCAGGCTAACAACACCCTCACCAAAAAATAAGTCGTATGGGTTCTATTCATATTAAAATTTTCAAGAAATGACAAATTCCTGTGAATCATGTGAAATGTTTTGAGTGACCTCAAAAATCAAAGCTCAGATGAAAGAAAATTAATGCTCGATGCCCTGGTTTGCAAATCATAATATTAGGACAAAGTCCTAATTTAGCTTGTGAGGTGATCTAAAACAACAGGCGACCGGGATGAAGTCAGTGCCAACAAAGTTTATATTTTGCTCAGCCAAGTAAAGTGCATGAAGACCAGTGTTTTGCCACTGACTTTGGCATCTCAGAAATAACGCATCAGTGCTGTGCTCTGTTAGCTGGCATCTCTGTGCTCTGGTTTGAAATTTATTAAGATTAAACTGCAGATGTTCCAAAGACAATGACTTTTTGAATCATATAATCAATAGAGATTTTCTTTTCTTCAGGGTTGGGTTGATAACGTAAATGGACCCAGCGGGCTCATTATTGCGGTATGTATAATAACAAGGAAATAATTCCTTGAGATATAGTGAAGGACTAGTAATTCTTAGTGTTGATTTAGTTTTATTGATCCAAACACACAAACATTACTGTTCCAAGAGCAACCGAAGTAGCTTATCTCAACTTTGCCGATTGTCAAGACTCATTGAATGAAATGACCTTTATCCTGTGAGAATTTTATTATCAGGAAAATAGAGGTAATATCCTATTAATTACTCCTCAGAAATTTTAGCTTGGAACATGAACAACGTGAATTTTCTTTTAGTTGCCACAAGATGGAGGTATTTTCTCTTTTTTGCTTTTATTAATAGCTCGAATTAGTGCAGCAGATTGGGGAAATAGTAAAATCCTTCTCTCAGAGATCACATTCCTGACTTAACCACACCTAAGTGTTTCTGGGTGTGCACAGATAAAGGAGACATGGAGCCTCAAGGTTCATGACAGACGCATGTCCTGGCACATCGGTCTGAGACAGATGTCTGTTGGTGTCTGTCAGAAGCAGTTTTTCACCCTTCCTCCCTCACCAGGGAGGGGAGACCTGCACTGCACAGACATCTCTTAGTCCCTTTGTGCATCTCAGCCGATATGAAGGAGCTGAGGACCAGAACAGTGGCTTCATTTTGGTGGGATTCTAATAGAAATTCAGTTATCCAAATAAGTTGAATCAGACAAGCCTCATGCTCCCTTTATTCCCCTGACTATGTGCAACATGAATTAAGATGCAAATATAAAACAGCTGATCGTGGCTTACCAGAGGCAGTGACAGTGAGCTGCCTTCCAACCCTCATTGCTCTGGGCACCTCTTTTGGTTCCCTGCCTGTCTTCAACTCCCTGCCCTGCTGTGTGGCTGGAAGGAAATGTTGGGTAACCTAGAACATCGTTATTGTAACATGAGCCAGAGTGAGTTTTATCACATTACAAAGTTGCACGTTTACTCAGATTTTCTTTGTTTATTTAATTTTATTAAGTTGAGTAGTTAGGACAGCCACACTAATACAATGCATATTTTTTCCTCATAATCATTGCTTAGAGTTATTCAGATTTTCTAAGGTTTTTCAAGGGCTATTTTCCTATGTTCTTTAAAGGGGAAATCAGTTATAAAAAAAAAAAATTAACAACATGAGAAAGTGCTAATCATTTCAGCTGAAAGCTGGAAAAATGCAAAGCATAAAAAGTCAACAGGCTTCATAAACTCTATAAATTATTAATATGCATAATTCCCAATTCTTATATCTTATATAACATTGGTAATCTTTGATGTGAACTAAGATATAAACACAAAGTAAATAATTGTGATTCTTTTCCCAAGCACACTTCATTCTATTAAATGGAAGATTTGTGTTCATTCCCTTTTTTCAGATGTATATTCTTATTTGCAAGCACAATGTCCTAAGTTCAGTCCTTGGTGCCACCAAAAAAGAAAAAGTGGGAGCCTGATTTCTAGTATCCATCTTTTACTGTATTTTATAATTTAGTTTTTGCATTTTAGGTTTATCATGTAAGAGAAACCACACAATATTGAAGCTTGCATGTCTGACTTATTTCACTTAGTTATTGTGGTTGCAAAGTAAGCATCCATTTTCCTGCAAATGACTCAAGTTTATCTTTATGCTAGAATAGTACACTGTTATGTGGAAAGATCACACTTTCTTTTTTTGTTCATCCAGGGATGGGGACATGGGCCACTTCCAAAATGGAGCTAGCATGAATCATGCTCCTACAAATATGGGTCCACATAGATCATGGCAATGCAATGTCTTTAACTCTTTTGGGAAGATACCCAAAAGGTGAAAAAGGAAATAGCTGGGTTAAAAGAAAATTCTACTTTTAGTTTTTAAGAAATACCTGTACTGATTTCCTACTGGTGATACCCGTTTACATTCCCATTTTTCCCAAAGTCTCACTAGTATTTGCTATTATTTGGTCCCTTGATTGTAGCCATTCTTTCTGGGTAAAGTTATTTTAATTTAACAGAGTTATTTTAATTTACAGTTTTCTAACAGCTAGAACTTTTGAGCATTGCTTCATGTATTTATTTGTTTGTATTTCTTCAGGGAAGTATCTATTCATTTCATAGACCCATTTCTTGATAGACTTTTTTATTTCAAAGGGGGTCTATTACTTTTTATTTACTTACATATTCTAGACATTAGTCCTCTAAAGCAACCAAATTTTTTCCAAACCAAATTTCCATTCTGTAGGCTTTTTTTGTTTTTTTTTTTTTCACTTTCTTGGTTGTTTCTTTTGCTGTGCAGAAGTTTTAAAATTAAGCATATTAACTTTACAAATTTGAATAATTTAATTCCCTAAAGGAAGCCAATGGTCACTAGTGTTTCCCAGAAATGGTAGCACTTTAAATTAACTTGGCTGGGAAAATTAGTTAGGCTGGGAGGTAATATAAAACAATCATCTAGCAAGCCAGGGCAAATTAATGTCAGCTATTTTTACTAATGGCTCTTCTCTTTCCTGTGCAGGCTGGGAAAGGGTTTCTTCGGTCCATCAAAGCTACTCCAATGGCCACTGCAGACTTAATCCCAGTGGATACAGTTGTCAATCTCACCTTAGCAGCAGGCTGGTATACTGCAGTACACAGGTATCTATGCTTGAGTAGTCTTTCAAAGATTTGATGAGGAAAGAGGTAAATATATTAAGTGCATTTTCGAAACATAGACATTTCATTGTAGAAGAATTAGTACAATGAAGCATCTCTTTCAATGTTTTACATAGTTCCCAGTATACTGGTCTGTATTTGGTTAATCATATGTACTCTGAAAATCATGTAACTATAAAACTCTTGATACTCAAAACACTATTCTATTCAGTAACGTATGCTTTTTGGTAAGAGATGATAAAAGTTGATGAAATTGTAGCATATTTTATATTTCACTGAATTGCTAAGTTCCTAATAAATGCCAAAACCTTAGGTCACTGTGTAGAGAGAAATTTCCTGATATGAAAGAAAAAAATATAGATTGCTTATGCATTTGACTCTACTAGTAAGTGATAAATAGAATTGAAATTTTCTTATATGAGCTCAGACTTATTAAATTTCCAGTCTCTCATACCTGTTCGATGTTATTTACATGCATACAGAATTTTCCTAATCTTCTGTTTTGCCTGTGACCCAAAGAAGGGATAAAAGATGGTACTTTTTAATAAACTTTAGTCATGGAAATTTTTAAAACTATTTTGTCTTTCTATTTCCTCTTAGTTCTCTCTCATTTCTCTTCCATTTTTTTTGTATTTATATAATCTTTATTTCATCTTGCAGGCCTAAATCAATATTAATCTACCACAGTACATCTGGTAATTTCAATCCCTGTAACTGGCTCAAAATGGGTAAGTATGTCTGGGAACATACCCACATAACCACCAGTGTTAGTCTCAGGGATACATAGACAGCGGGCTACATGGAGCAGACCCCAGTAAGGGAGAAAGCAGAGAACAATAAGAAATAGAGTGGCTGTAAATAATAAATATGTCACAGTTAATTAGAATGTATTGTGGTGGTGAATGTATTGTGGTAAAAGAGCAGAAGTAATTGTACAAAGTAAGGAGTCCACTGCTTAGATAGTGAAAACCAGTAATAGAATCAAGCAAAAGTAAGCAATGCCTGTGATACAACACTCCTGCTGGCCAGCTGCTTTTGTGTCTGCCACTTTCCTCCCTTGGGTACTGCTGAGAATGTGAAGTGATCCAGGGCTAGGAGAGCCAATTGCTCTGATGGCTTGTTGCATTCTATTCACTAATATTTTATTGAGATTTTTTGCATCTGTGTTCATTAAGAAAATTGGCCTATAGTTTTGTTTGTTTTCAGTTATGTCATTGTCTGGTTTGGGGCTCAGTGTACTGGCTTCTGGGAATCATTTTGAAAGAACTCTTTCCCTTTCAGTTTCATTGAAGAGTTTGAATATTACTGGTGATATAATGCCCTTAAAGATTTTGGAGAATTGAGCAGGTCCTGGATTTTTTTGCGGTATTTTTTTTTTTTTTTTTCTGCTTCAATTTCACTGCTTGCTAATTGGATTGCTCAAAACTTTAATATTCTTTACTTGCAGTAATTCATAGAAGTCTAGGAACTTGTCCATTTCTTCAAGATTTTCTAAATTTTTACAATGAAATTTTTCCTGGCACTTACTATCTTCTGGATTTAGATGGTGTCCGTTGCGAATTTACCATTTCATTTCCTTTTTAAACAATTATTTATTATTTATTTATTTACAGAGTCTAGCTACACAGCTCAGACTCACTGTGGTCCTCCTGTCTCAGTCTTCCAACCACTGAGATTACAGGTATGAGCCACCATGCCCAGCTTCGGTGTCCAGCAAGGGTACCAGGGCTGGGAATCAAACCCAAGTCCATATGCTTTCTGGGCAGGTGTTTAGACTGCTAAGCTATCTCCACAGCCCCTTCCTTTTCATTTCTCATAACATTGCTGTGTGTTGTTTTTTCTTGGGAAGTTTGGCTAGCAGTTTACCTATTTTGTTTATTCTTGAAAGAAATAGCTCTTCAGTTTGTTGAAAATTTGTATTGTTTTGTTAGTCTCAGTTTCATTAATTTCTTCTCTGCTATTTATTCTCTCCTTAATTTTAGTTTGGACTTGAACTGTTGTTTTCAAGCATCTTAGGGTTCTTCATTAGGTTATTTTTTTGACCTCACAGTTGTTCTAATGTTACTGTTCACTGCAATGTTCTAATGTTACTGTTCTCTTAGGCATGCTTTCACTAGGTCCCATAGGTTGTGGCACATTGTATTTGGCTTTGTTGTTTGCTTTTAACAGAAATTGTTTAATTGATTCTTTGATTTACACTGTGACTCCCTGCATGTTCAGGGGTTTATAATTAAGTTTCCAGGTGTTTCTAAATTTTGTGTATGTGTTTTTTTTTTTTTTTTTTCTGTGATTTCTAGTTTTCTTGTACAATGGTCGCGTAATAAATGTAGGGTGATTTCAATTCTTTTATATATATATTTCTTTTGAGCCAGCATTGTAGACTAGCATATGGTCTGTCTTGCAGAAAGTTCCACATGCTGCCAAGAATAAATTGCGTTCTGTTGTAGAACAATCTGTACATATTAAGTACATGTGTTCAAGTGTATGGTTCAGTGCTGATATTTCTTCACTGATATTTCTTGATTTTTTTCCTATAGTTGATCTATCTCTTTGCAGGAGCATTGTATTGAGGTCACTATGATTGTGTGTTCATTTGATCTTTTATGTCCAGCAGCATTTATCTTAGGTGCTCCAGCATTCAGTGCATATAGATTTACAAATGTTATTTCTTCTTATTGAGTTACTTTCAATAGTATATAGTGACATTCTTTTTCTCTTCTGATGTTTTAGCTTGAGGCTTATTTTGAGAGTAAAATTGCTACCCCTGCTTGTTTTAGAGGTCCTGGTACACAAAATACTGTTTACTGTCCTTTGATTTTTAGACAAGTGTTACACAAGTATTTTTTTAATACAAACTGTCGGATTCTATTGTTTTGATGCAGTCCAATCTATTAACTGGGGAGTTGAGGCCATTAACCTGGAGGAATATTACTGAGATATAATATTACTAATTTTGGTTTTGTTGTCTTTGCTATATCTGTCTAGGACATTCTTGAGTGTTTTTTGAGGCACTAGTTTGGAATTCACACATGTCTTGAGTAGTTCCTTTACACTGAGTGGTACTTATTTCTCCATCTACTTTGAAGGCAAGTTTTGTTAGATATGTTAAACAGGGTGGGAAGTTACTTGCTTTTAGGGTATGAAATGCTTCACTGTATTTCTTCTGGCTTTTCAAGTTTGTTGAGAAGTCAGCTGTAGTTCTAGTAGGTTTAACTTTGTGCAATTTTGTCACTTTTCTCTGACAGCTTTAAATTTATTTTTCCTTGTTGGACAACTGGCATTGTAATTATACCACGTGTTGTGGACAGCTTCTTTCTTCACTGTAGTTCATGTTAAGTCTCTTTGTATGTTGAACTCTTTCCTTACACCTAGCAAGTTTCCTACCATGAGTTCTGTAAATGTATTATTCCATGTGTGGTCTCTAACTCCAAATAGACTTAATTTGATATTTTTAGTGTCATCTAGTAGCTATTGGATGAAGTTTTCTTATTCACTCATTTTTTTGAGGCTTCTTTGAGCAATTTGTAATAATTTACCACTTTGTTCTTGATTTTTAGAAATTGTCTTCACAATTGGTCATTTCTGCAACTTATGAATTCTATATAATCTTTTATATTTAGTATTTCTGTCTGAGATGTTTTTCTTAATGACCTGCACGCGGGTCAGCACATGGGTTCTCACCTGGGGAAGGAGCGGGGATTAACACAAAGACAGGGCAAGAGACACGAGAAATGGAGACAAGACAGGATTCTGATCAAGTCTCATTTATTGAAGAAGGGTTTAAGTAAAGGTAGCAGGGGAAACGGAATCTGTGTCAGCGGTTACCTTGCAACCAAGGGAAGTCTTAAGACCCAAGGAATGCTCTTGTTTCAGCATTACAATAGAGAGGCTCTCAAAAGGCGGCTCCCCACATCTTAGATCCTGTATCTTTGGTAAATTTGTCACTCATGTCTTAAACTATTTTGTTCAGCCCTTCCAAGGTTTTATTTCCTCAAAATCTACATTGGTCATTTTTTATGATAATTCCATAAATTTTGGAGTCTTGCCCTCTTTGAACTTGCCAAGTTTCTTTAACTCTTCTTGAATCAGTTTGTAAAGCTCTGCTACCTGATGTTTGCTTTCCTCTCCATGGGTGCCCCCTGCTTATGCCAGGGGGAAGGTGAAAGATCTTGGGGGTCTTTTTGTCTTGTTTTTCCATGTTCCTCTGTGTATAGTTACCCCCTTTGTTTTTTTGGTGCTGAAAGTTGAGGTCAAATGCTGACAGGTTGTAGTCAATAGGACCTTTTTAGTAAAATATTGCCTTCCTATGATTTGTTTTCAGCTTTATTTTCACACAATAGTATATAGCCTTTCAGATACATAATATAGGTAATTTGGACTCTGTCCATATGTTCTGAGGAAGCAATTATTTATTATTTATAGTAGTATCACAGATCTGATTATTCTTCACGTAGAGTGCATTATACTTTTGTGGAGGGATGAGTAACACAGGAAGGGTGTAGGTCAGTAGAGAGAGGCAGATGGGAGGAATGGTACTAGGTGAAAAAAATGGATATGGAACCAGATTCTATTGGAGGACTTCTAGTTAGGCTAAAGTGTTGGAATGAAGGATTTAAGTAGGTGTTCATGGGGATAAGGCTGGGACGCAGTAGGAATGAAGTGAACTTTAGGTTTGAGGAAAGCATTGAGGTCATAAGAACCTTCTGTGCACAGATAAGGTGGAAAGAGACAAGGAGTGACTAGGGGCTAGGTGAGATAATGCATGACATACAGCTTCTGTGACCAACAGATTTGAATAATAGCTCACTTTTTTACTTCTGAATTCACTGGTAGGCATTATTCTTGGTACTGGGGACATAACATTAAGCATACAAAAACTGATCCCACATAGAGATGATGTACTGGCATGAGTCCTCCAGACTCCACTAGGTATGAGTTAATATGAACTTGGGAAAATCACTGAATCTCTACTTATAGATCAAAAAGTGAGAATAATAATTATTCTACTTGAGAGTGTTTGGAAGGATTTACTGAGTTCTGAACACAGTGGTTAAAATAGTATATGCTTCAGCAGACATTTGCTATGGTCATTTGGATAGCTCTCTCCAGCTTTTCTAACCCCTGTTCATCTCTCTTTGTCCAGTTACCCTGACAGTGTTAGATGCTTCCCACATAGTCCTCTAAAGGATACTAGGGTGCCTGTAGCACAATAGCCAGGAAAAACATTTCAGTTCATTAATTGTCCATGTCTTCCGCCAAACTGCTAATTCTTAAGGTCAAGGAATATATATTTATATATTCCCAGCAACTACTGTGGTAGATTTAGAGAAATAGAAAATAATTATTTGTTTCTGAGATATTCACTCATTTAGTCAAATATTTATTGGGTAATCATCACTTTTCAAATACTTTTCAAGGTATCAACAAGGACAAAATTCTATTCTCATATTTATTTTCTGGTAGGGAGAAGTTACATATCTATACATATCGATATACATAAAATCAGATATAGTTAAGTGCTTAAAGACTAAAGAGACACAGTAAAAAATCAAAATTAGTTTGTTGTTCTATGTGTGGTCAAGAAAGGTGTCTCCACTAAGGTGATATTTTGGCAGAGACCTGCAAGAAGTGATGTGCACATTAAGCTCTCCCAATAAAGCAGTTCCTGTATGTCTTGGGGTATCACGGAGGCCACTAAGGCTGAAGCAGAAGCAGGGAGGAAGAAGTGCAGAAATGAGCTGGATTTGAGCAGAGGAAGTGAGAGTAAGCTTCAGCCTGACTGAACAGAAGTTTGGCTCTCCCTCTAAATAAAGCAGAGCCATTAAAGGGTTCTAAGCACAGAAATAGTGTCCCTTCAGTTACCTATCAGGAAGAACCATCCCAGCTGCTGTGTGGACAGCTGACTGTAGGAGCCCAAAAGTAACAGAGGAGACTCGTTGAGGACAGTACTGTAATTTCCAAGCTATAGTGATGGTGCCTAGCAGGGAAAGCAGTAGAAATTGTGACTACGTTTTTTAAAGAGAAAGCTAATGGATCTCTTGCTACTCAGTTGTATGAGGGTTTTTAAAATAAAGAATAGGGGGGCGCAGTAGGATGGCTTAGTGGTCTAAAGCGCCTGCTTGGAAAAGCTTGGGCGGCTTCAGGGACCGCGGTTTGATCCCCGGCACCACATGCTTCGCCAGCCCTGCTCTCGGGGTGGGCTGAGCCGGCCATAAAAATGAGTGAACAAGCCGGGCGTGGTGGCGCACGCCTGTAATCCCAGCACTCGGGAGGCTGAGGCAGGAGGATTGGTGCGAGTTCGAGACCAGCCTGGGCTACAAAAGTGAGCTCAAGGCCAGCCTGAGCTGCATAGTGAGACCCTGTCTCAAAAAGACAAAAAAAAAAGAAACAAGAAAAAAAATAATAATAAAATTTTAAAAATTCTAAAATAAAATAAAGAATAGGGATGACTCCAATGTTTTTGACTGAACTACTGAAAACCACTGAATTATCTATCATTCTGACATTTAGGACATCAGTAAAGAAAGCTTGGTGTATACATGGGGAATGAGGTGGCTGATAGTGAGAACACTAAAAGTTTAAGTTTTAGAGCTATTAAATGCCTGAACCCGCAAGGGAATCAACGTAGGTCCTAGAGGGGGTGTGGGGATTGAGGGAGGAATAAGGGACAAGAGACAGGAGAAATGGAGACAATACAGAATTCTGATCAAGTCTCGTTTATTCAAAAAGGCGCTCGGGTATATATACCAGCGCATAAATTAGGCCATTTAGCCAGCGACACCAGCAGGTATCCTAGGCAACGGTGGGCGACCCTGAAATACGTCAGTGAGTATCCAAAGGCAACCAGAGGAGGACTTTAGAGCATGTGATTTACGGGAAAATAGCAAGGAGTGGGAAAATAGAAACCTGAACTAGAGGCTATCGCGAGATGAGGCTGCCGCGAGATGAGGCTGCCGTGAGATGATGATGTCATTAGAAAATGGATGCCAGCAGTTTGGGCTCCCACAATTAAATGTGATTTTATTTATTACATATCCATGCAGAAATGATGAGCAAGCATATAGACTTATAAACTAGAAAGTTTATATTACTGTTGGAATCACCTATGCTATAAACTGTATATTTTTCCAAGTGTGTCTGTGGACCAGATATCTCTTCTCTCGATCAGGTTTGTATTTTTTGCATAGGTTTCTAGATGAAATCTTTTGCAGGAAGGTAATAATCATATTACCATAATTAAACAATGAGAGTGGGTATATTCTTTAAGAAAATATATGTAAACTAAAGCTGAACTTAAAATGACTATCATTTGAAGAGAACTATCAAATCTACAAATATACAAGAAAATCCTAAACTAAGTTTTAAGGTTAAGAAAGTATATCAGAATGGAAAATTATTTTTTTCATTAAAAGCCAACAACATTAATTTTATTTTCATTTATTTTATGCTCAACTTATTCCCGTGCCATAAGTTTTTGTTTCTTTAGTTTCTTCTGTGCAACCTCCTCCTCTGGCTTAGGAACAGTTTATTCTTTTTCAGTAAGGATCATCTCTATATGCCAGGGGGAGCTCATATATGGGTTAATCCATCCATGAGCTCTATTAAGTACAGTGGGCATCTTGGGTGCTTTGTTCTGGATATGTTCAATAACCAGAGAATCTACACCTAAACCCTTAAGTTCAGCACTACTCGCTGCAGTTTTAAGCATGTGCAGCAAAAATTCAGCATTCTTTTTGGGCCACCGACCCAACTGTACCCATCCCGACTGTTTGGCCTGGGCACACCTACCAACCCCACCATTGTGATGTCAGAATGGCACACACTGCTTCTTTAATCTGACATCCTTCAGATACTCGGTGGCCTTTTGGATATGTGTAACCTTGATGACCTGGGCAGTTTCACAAGTGTTCTTAAAGTAAATGTGAAGATTTGAGTCTCTTGATTTGCATGATTTTGTGGGGTTTTCTGGGTCAAGAGAGTAGCGAACTATTTTCACAGAACACCTCAGGCCACTCATAGGAAGAGGAAGAAAGTGGAAAAATATTTTTAATAAGCTCTGCAGAGTAGGGAAAAATGGAGTCTAGCTTCCCGGAAAAGAAGAAAGTCCAAAGAAATAAAAGGCTATGCTACTTTAAAAGGTGAGTAAGTGTAAGGAAAGCCTCTCTTTTACACTCATTTATGTAAACTTTAAGAATATTTAGCCAAACATCATGACAGATGGCTGTAATCCCAGCACTCAGGAGCTTGGTACAGGAAAATTGTGAGTTCAAGCTCATCCTGGGCTAATACCTTACATAGTAAGTGAGACTTACTAATAAAACAAACAAAATGAAGAAGAAAAAGACTGAAAAGAGAAAAGGAGAAAGAAGAAGGATAAATTTAACCTTAGGAAAGCTTAACCTGTTAAGAATTTCCCTGTGATTCTATAACTATAACTAATGACATAACCCAGGAAATATAGTAGCTAGCCTCTATCGTGTCTCTTGCCAGTTGCCTTGTTTTTGGTCTTTTTTTTTTTTTTTTTTTGACTTTACTATATTTTTTGTGATTGAAATGGTTTTTAGGGGACACTTATTTTGTTTTTGGTGCCAAGGATTGAACTCAGGGCTTCTAGTTTGGTGGGCAAGCATTCTACTGCTGAGCCAAATCACAGTCCTGGTCTTTCAAAATGGACTACATAACACTGGGATTGAATGATGGGTTAAATTTAGTTCTTTTATTGGAAGAAACTATTCTTCGAAGAATTTGTTTGCCAGTAACTGTTTCCAGAAAAACCTAGATTCTTAGTTACTTTACAGCATTTAATTTTCAAATGGTCATTTGCACAGCATGAAAATCATCAAAATTTGAGTTGAACCCTGACTCTATACAGCAGATCTGTGGTTTTTATTACTTTGATCCATGGCAGATGTCGACCAGTGTGAAGGGCTTCTATGGCCTGAATCTAAACTCTTTTTCTTTTTTTCTCAGGATTACAAATCTTGGCAACCTTTGAAAAGGTCCCATTTGAGAAAGCTTTCAGAAGGCCAAACGCTAACTTCACAACCACCAGACTCACAACACACTATTGGAATGCAGTCAGTCACCGAGCTCCTGCCATCATCTATGACATATACCTGCGGCTCACTGGAAGGAGGCCCAGGTGAGGGGCTGAGGCACAACCTTCAACGGGGTTCCAGGGCCTGGCTTCTGAGTCTTCTCTCCTGTGAACATCAGAGGAGACAAGGGAGTGCTGCATACACAGGGAGTTATTGGGTCAAAAGAAGGAGAAGTAGCAGGCATGAAGATACATACCTGTCATCCCAAAACTCTGGGATCCTGAGATAGGAGAATTTAGCAATTTGGTGATTCTCTGCCTCTAAATAAAACAACAGTAATAATAATGGTTGAGAATGTAGCTCTGGGTGAAAACTCTGGGTTCCATCCCAGTACTAGGCAGGTGAGAAGCCACAACTTACTGCTACATTAAAAGTCCTCCAACATAATTTACAAAAATAACATTAAGGGACTTGCCTGATGCATGAGCAAATAATCATCCATTCAAAAAGAAAAGCAACTGAGTCCTTGTCCCTGGGCTTTTCAAATAGTTCATTCTAACTAGAACTGTGATGTCTCTACCAGAGTTCCCTGTGTGGCCCTTGTGGGGGAAGGGCCTCTTGTGGGCCCACTGTCACTGACACCCTCACAAGGGAGGACAAAGAAGCTAGGGAGGAATCAGAATTAGTCCAGAGAGTGTGGCAGAGGGATGTGGAGAAAGCACCCTCAAATCTAGCAGTAGGCACTGGATTGACTGCATCTAGCTAGGTACAGAGCATGCTGGTGTGATGGCAGCTCTGTCACACAGCACACGTCTTTATCTGTCTCATTTCAGCAGTATTTTGTTATTTTGTGTGTCAGAGGGGTCATTGATTATAATTACCAAAGACAGTTATGTGGTCAAGAAACTGATCATGGCTACCTCACCAGCTTCTATACTGCTCCTTTGGGAACTGTACCTTACCCTCTCTGAGGCCTCCTTTTGAGGTTATAACTCAGTGTGAGAAGGGTAAAGACTGGAGAAAGTATTTTGGGGCTTTCAGAATAGGTCAGAATGAAAAGGAGGCTTGAATAAAGAGGTTCTTTAAGTAACAAAAAACACTAGAGAGGTAATAAACGTGTATATTTTGTTTGTGAGAAATGTATAGGAAGCCGGGTGTGGTGGCGCACGCCTGTAATCCCAGCACTTGGGAGGCTGAGGCAGGAGGATGGGTGCGAGTTCGAGACCAGCCTGGGCTACAAAAGTGAGCTCAAGACCAGCCTGAACTGCATAGTGAGACCCTGTCTCAAAAAGACAAAAAAAAAAAAAAAAAAAAAAAGAAATGTATATGAGCAATTAAATTTTACTGGGACATGAGTTGCTTTGTAAGATGAACTTTAACAATAATCTGTATGGCAGGAAAACCAAAAATCTGTTTAATCCCTTTTCCTTATATGGATGTAATTTTCTATGCCTTTACGTCTACATAGGGGCATTTGTAAATGTATTCTTCCTATGAGGTAGAGGTTGCACATAAATCAGTCATACATAGTCAACTTTTTCATCAGTTTTCCATGGAAATCTGTCATTCTGCCCATTTTTTTCATCCTCTTCCTCCTACACCCAGACAAACAAAAACAGGCCAATACCTATCAGTGTGCCTGCCCCCGCCCACTTACAAAAATGTGCAACTGCATCACAGGCAGATGCAGAGGACCGAGATTGCTGGCATGTAGACGTTGCCCAAAAGACTGCGAGTTGGCACTGTTCTAGGTACAAATCAGAACATGGTTCTCACCCTTAATACTACTTTCCATGAATCAATCTTCTGTCAGACTTAGGAGAAATTAAATGTCATTGTTTGATTTTTCATTTCCCCTCCTGCTGGAGGAGCTGAGCTTTCATTTGTTTGCTGAACGTTCAAGGCTTCTCCTGTGAGTTGATTGCTTCTGTTCTTTGCCTGTTTTTTATAGTAAGATGTCCTTATAAATATAAGAAAACTTTTGTATATGTGTTATGAATCTATATTTGATGCATTTTCTTCATGTCTCTTACACATTATTCAGCTTTGATGATAAGGTTCTTTTATAATAAAAGTGAACATACCTACAATAGTTTAAGTGCATGGAATTTAGAGTCAGACTTAAAACAGGATTCAGATCTTTGTCCCAGAAGTTCAGCTCCATGAGCCCATGAAAGTTCTCCATAATTCTAAATTCCAATTTCCTCCTCTGTAAACATAAGGATTTCCATAAAATGATTAGACTATATAATTACTATTACTAAAGAAATTTTAAATTGTTAAGTTATAAATCACTTTTAGTTTTTCCTGAAAAACTTAAAATAAATACCATAAGGCTCATATAGTCAGTCCCTTACATACAATGATTACACTATATAAGCATTATTTTAAAAATTAAATCTGTTAGAATTATATCAGTTGCACCAGAATTCAGACAGGAATGCAAATTGAGATGGTAGTTATAAACTCTGTTTTGGTCCTTGTTTCAAAGAAATTTCTGGTGACACAGTGGGAGCAGAATCTCATGAGTCATTAGGGGCACAGACATTAGGATTTAACCAGAAATAAAAGCAAGCCTTCAGCACAGCATCAGCATTATTAAGTGGGCTACTGTAATCATTACCAATCGTGGCTTAGCTAAGACAAAAATGAAAGGTGACTTGTATCATAGAGAACTAGCTATGTGAATCTGAACATAATTTTTTCCATAAAATGAATATTAATAACTCTTGATTAGCTCATAATTAAGAGCACAAAGGAAATGTCTTTATAAGTGGGCTACTGTAATCATTACCAATTGTGGCTTAGCTAAGACAAAAATGAAAGGTGACTTGTATCATAGAGAACTAGCTATGTGAATCTGAACATAATCTTTTCCATAAAATGAATATTAATAACTCTTGATTAGCTCATAATTAAGAGCACAAAGGAAATGTCTTTATAAGTTGTTATGAACTTGGGTGTTTCACACAGAAGAGCTGGTTCAAATTCTGACCACTGGATTGGAAGGTGGGATCCCTTGTAAGTAATGAAACACAGGTAGTGAGATTATAAACCAAGGCATTTTGAGGTCAGTCAAAACTGGGTAGGAATTTTGGCTCCAATCTAGCCTTAAGCTTATGTTAGCCATTAATAAAAATGCAGACAAATACCTGCTGACCATGAGGTTAGGAAAATTAGATATTTTTAGAATTATCAGCATTGTACCTAACAGAGTAGATTAATCAACAATAAATGATTTTCTCCTAAAATCTGCATTACAATTAACAATTGTTTTTGTTCATCAGATAGGATAGTCAACATTTTGCCAAGCTATGTATCAATGTTAGATCCCACTTGTTTAAAAAAAAAAAAAATCCAAGAGCATACAATAAAGAGAAACTAACTTTGCAACTGTCTAACTCAGAATTCAGTAAGTAAACAGTGAGAAAGGTTGGCTGTTTTAAAATGCTGTCAGAGTATGCTCCTCTCCTTGCTGTAGAGGTTTGTGAGGCAAGGGATAAATTTTCTTACAAAAGATTTGTTACCATCTTTACACACTGAGGGAAGAGGCCATGCTTGTGCAATGACATCTTCTCCTATCCAATCTCTCTCATAGAGTGTTGAAGCTCATGAACCGAGTTCTCAGAAACGCTTCCATGCTGGAGTACTTCATCAACCACAGCTGGGAGTGGAGCACGAACAACACGGAGATGCTGATGTCAGTGCTGAGTCCTGAGGACCAAAGGGTGAGTACAACCAGGCTGCCAACAGCAGGGAGCACAATGCTTGGAATTTGGTTATTGGACCCATCAGGTAGATAAAGGAAATTTTAGTCATGGAGGTGGGTTTGTTTTACCTTAACTTTTGCTAAGAAAGCTAAGCAGTGCCATCGAGGAACTCAAATCTACAATCTACACTGCTGTTGTGTGTGGTAGACACTGTGCTGCCCTTCTCTGACCTGTGTCATCTTCTCAACAGGGGCGGCTTCCATGGGAAAGTCACATTGCTCACCTACCCCACTGATATTTTGTGACTGAAGCTGTCATCTCTCCACACTAAGCTCTGCCCTTGTTCCCTGAAAGGCTGCCCTGCCTTATCTAGGCTATCCCCTCTACCAGACTGCCTCCATTTCTTCAGTACTTCACTTTGCTTCTCAACATGGATTGTCACTTTATTTCTTTAGCTTCTGGGGAGGAGCACAAAGGATAAACCCTAAAACCTTTGCACATTCCAAAATTCACAAATATAAAGCAAATTGTGTATGTGTGTGTGTGTGTGTGTGTGTGCGCGCGCGCGCGCGTATCTTGTATAGGTTCCTATTGTTTTGTTTCGTTTTTCTGCTTTCCTTAAAAGTTCCATGTGTTAGGTGTTCTGGAAGCATGTATTAATTAATGACTTTGAGACATTCTATATAGTCTTGGCCTTGAACTTGCTGTGGCCACAAACTCATGATCCACCTGCCTCAGCCTCCTGAATGCTGGCAATACAGACATTAAAGTTTCAGTGTATATAAAATATATTCTCCAAATATTTTAGCAAAAGTCTTAAATGTAATTGCCAAATTCTGGGATGGCTCAAAATTCAATTTGATTTTCCACATGGAAGTAAGGATTTCAAATTAGGATTTCATTAAAATCTATTTTAAGAACATAAAACAGTGTAAAATAAAACCTGGAATATGTGAATTATATATGTGAATCAGTAATAGTAATAAAAAAAACTGAAGAAAAAACGCTAGGTCTTCTGATCCTATCTCACCACTATAGAAATAAAATCAAATGTAGCTCAGAATTTTACTTCAGCTCAGTAATAAACTAGAATGCATTTGTAATCATTGAAGAGCAAAGTTAAAACCTTTCCCTACCTCACTGAGGCAACCCCTGCTCTCTCTGTACCCTCTTCCCTCTGCTGCCCCATCCTATACTCACTTTAGGCACAAATCCTGCTCCCCACCCCTCAAGGCTTTGCTTACAAGAGAAAGAGAGATGGGTAGCAGAGGATGGTAAGCTTTGGGGAAGGCACTAAAATCTAGGAGGAATGGGAAAGATAATTCATTTTGGTCACTAACATTTTTAAAGTAACTGTTCCTCGTGTACTTGAGAATGTATACCTAGCCAACTGCAGACAGCCAGCAGAGGAAGTAACAGCAGATCCCTCAAGGTTTCCTTAAGACCTTCTAATCCCCAAGGTTTAAATGTTTGCATGCAGAGTAATGTGTATTGATCAGCATTTCAAGAGCCCATATCTCCACTTTGGCAGCATCCAACAACTTATGTCTCCCACGCTGAATGCTCTTATTTCTGTGAAGCTTCCAGGGGGTCAGTGGTGGTCTTGCAGGGCCACTCCTGCAGCCTATGCCCTCTTCCTTTGCAGATGTTCAACTTTGATGTGCGCCAACTCAACTGGATGGAGTACATCGAGAACTATGTCCTCGGGGTGAAGAAGTACTTGCTGAAAGAGGACATGGCTGGGGTCCCTGAGGCCAGGCAACACTTAAGAAGGTAAGCATGGTTAATGCTTATGAAGACTGATTATGAATCTGATTTCATAGCAGGCATGAAACTTATGCAATGTAAGGGGCAATGAATTCTTGGACAGTCAGTGCAATCCTACGTTCTGTGTTGTCCTGAATCACATTTACACTTCCCTGCTCCAGAGTCAAGCACTGGTTTTGTTACTGCATTATCACAAAAGTCTCAAAGAAATCAAAGAATTTGTCCATGGTAAGGAAGTAAGGAAGGAGTCAGCTTTGAACACAAATTTCTGTTTTTCTACCACTCTCACCTGATGCAATATAAAGACTACCCAAAAGACAGGAGACCTGGTCTTACTATAGAACCTTGGTGAGGATGCTGCGGGTGTCATTAACCCACTTTCAATTCTTTTTATGTTTCTTTGACTCGTAACTCCTGAGGGAGGAAAATTATAGCATGCAGTTAGTGCTTCTGGTACAAGAGAAGTCTGTAGTGCAGAAATAAGCATGGAAATCATATTTGCCAATAGAGGACTGAAAAAGCAGGTAAGTAACTTTAGAATTCATGCCAGTGAACAACTACCTGCAAAATTCAGTGTGGTATTGAAAGTGAAGTGTATTTTTAAAGCAATTTTGCCAATAATGTGTTAAACAGTTTCAAGTAAAAGCAGATAGGAGAAAAACTTTGGAAATGTGGTGGGTGTCAGAAACCAAAAAGGCCATTGAATCAGCACACACTCTTTAGTACTTGGCAGTGTCAGTATCTGCTGCTCACAGCCAGGAAGATGCACGTATACTCCAGGCAGGGCAGGCAGGTATTTGGTACTATTTTAACTCTGCTTATTTGTGTCTGTCCCCAGGCTCCGAAACATTTACTACCTCTTTAACATCACCCTCTTTCTTATCATCTGGCGCCTGCTCATTGCAAGATGGCAGATGGCACGGAATGTCTGGGTCTTCATTGTTAGCTTCTGCTACAAGTTCCTGTCCTACTTGAGGGTGTCCAGCACACTCAAGTTCTAAGAATGTGCAGCGATCACCTTCTGTCTGGCCTCCTTGGATACCTCTAGAACAGTGAACTGTGGTTCTTAAAATTAGGAAATAACAAGGAGCATGCCCACGCTACCTAATGACACATAAATGCTATATACTCAGCCCTATTTCTGAAGAGTACATTCTTATTTCAATGAAAGTAAGTTATAAGTCCATCTCTAGCCATATATATTTTATGAAAAGGTCACTTCCAGAAGATTTCCTGCCACTTTGTGCTCCTGCATATTAAACATGGAAGTGCTACCATTATTCTACATCTAGCTTTTGTTTTTTTAAGACAATTAATTTAACTCTAAACATGGATACAGGGTAAAAGCCAAAATGAGCTTTAAAGGGCAGAACTGACATTACAGCCCTGGAAATCAAGATAAAGAATAATGTTCTCAACATTATCACAAAGGCTGTAAGAAACCACTGCCACAGGAAATGTCTAAATCTTGCCATGGATTAGAAAAGTGAGTTCACATTTACCATTTTTAACTACATGCACCTCAGTCTAAAAATGAGTAAGTAGTGTAAATAATAGGTATAGTACAAGGATTTAAACATTTGTAATGGCAACTCTAGCTTATACTTTTAAGTAAAAATCAATGGCTTTTCACAGTGCAACAAATTTTATTTCACAACTTCTTAATCACTAATTTTCCTGATAATCTTCATTTTTTTGGAGACAGGGTCTTGCAAAGTAGTTCAGGCTGGTCTCAAACTCATGAGATTTCTCCTGCCTCAGCCACCCAAAGTTTTGGGATTATAGCTTTCCTGATAATCTTGAAAATTATATTTTTGTTCATTAAGGTTTTTGAAGTCCTTATATTTAAACCTACAGAGGCCCCAGCTAGAGTGGCTAACTGGGGAGGGAAAAGCTCATACATTAGAAAAACAAACACAACAAAACAAAACAAAAAAAAAAAACCCAGGCACCTGATCTTTCCCATTAAAAAAGCAACATTTCAGATAAAATCTTAAATTTTAGTTTTGGTCTTCTAAAAAGTGAAGATCACAGAAGTGTTTTGACTGATCTAACTGCATATTAACTGTATAATACAATGTATGTAGGAAAGCAGACTTCATTAGCTAAGGTTTAAGAAGAGGGTCATTTTTCCTTAAAATATTCTCCAAATATTACAAAGTATTAAAAAATTTAGTTTTCAAATTCCCATACTAATCATTGTTACTCCAACTTTTCTCATATTTTGAGATAAGTACATGTTGGCTCTCATTTCTTTGTGCTAAAAACATGTAATATTCAGCCAGAGTATCTGGGACCCAAACAATTAAAAAGTTATTATTATACAACCAGTTGACAATTACAAAGGTATAAATTATTAACACATAATAAGAGTTATATTTATGCTGTTTAGAACTACTGATACTCAAACATATACAAAGCCCTTTGGACAAGTGAGTATTTCCTTAAGACTCTCCTGAGTTCCAAGGAGGTACTTAGGGAAAACCCTTCTGAGAAGTGAATTTCTCACATAATCTAAACTCTGCGGGCCACTTTCCATGGCAGAAAACTCTCCTCTGAGCAGGCACTGCTGACTGTGCCCTGAGATGTCTGCATGATACTTCTGAAGCACAGTAGTTATAAACTATGGATATAATAAAATTATGAAATCAATATTCAACACTTCTAACAATTTACTGTCTTTTGATTATTGTATGTTTGATCAGTCAACTCCATTAATGACATTTTGACTTCTGACTAAATAAATTTTGCATTGCAAACCTCTTCCTTTCCTTTAGTGTTGTCTTTTTTAACATCTGCCTACTATACATCTCCCCATCAGCCCCTCCCATCCCAGGAAAAAATGCAATCTCTCAAAGACCTCTTTCAACCAAATCAAATCACAGGAATGACTGCCTGATGAATATAAATATACAGGTACATAACGATTCACTACTTCCTGATATCAATAATGGTTACATTTACACAAGTTTGTAGTATTGGAGACACAACAGGTTATCTTGTGATGATAAAGCACTGAAACTAGCTATCTGTATCAAAGAAAGTCCCTAGTATTTAACAGTAGTAACAGTTATGTGAATGACCTAATATATACTAAGCCATGGGAAAGAATCTTCTCCTTTGGAGAAAAGATGAAAGGTCTAGGAAAAAGTGCCAATGTTTAAGAAAAGTCTTGACAATGCCCACATTCCACATTCACATTTGATACAGTACCAAAGATTAGAGGAGACCGCTATTGCTTAAAACTATTAGTACTAGAGAAAACTAAGGCAGATGGGCAACATCCAGAAAAAATTTCTCACCATCTTACACTAACCTTCAGTTAACACTTCATTTGCATCATTAGAATCTTGAAGTACACAAGTCTAACATCCAAATAGTGTATCTCACAACATACACAAAAATCAAAAAGGGCTAGGGAGATAGCTCAACAGTGTGTCTGTCTGGCAAGCACAAGGCCCTGATTTTGACTGGTACAAAAAAAAAAAGAAAAATCAACCTAAAATTGGCAAAAACATGAATAATTTTAATTTTTAGCCAAATTCCCACATGGCTAGTTGTTCAGAATTGCTCTATTTTATACATGGTAATAAGCACAAGGATGGAAAAATGCTCACTGCTTAGATTATTTTTAAAAGTACTTATAAAGTTTAACACAAGCAATTGTTGGTTTGGTGTAAGAGAAATGCGTGAGAAATGCTCTGTGAGGTTCAGCAAAGGACACTTAGGTGAAATTCAATTTATTTTTTTTAAATTTTATTTATTTATTTTTTTCTTGTTTCAGAGCCTTTGTTTGTTTATTCACTCATTTTTATGGCCGGATCAGCCCGCCCTGAGAGCCGGGCTAGCGCAGCATGTGGTGCCAGGGATCAAACCGTGGTCCCTGAAGCTGCCCAAGCTTTCCCAAGCAGGCGCTTTAGACCACTGAGCCATCCCGCTGGGCCCCGTGAAATTCAATTTAAATAGGAATGTCCTTCCTTCCAATACAGGAACACTTTAGGTGTACCCTACTGATTTGAAATACTAATTGTAACTAAACTGAGTATGGGTGGAGAGATGTGAAATAGGAAAATGGGTTGATTTTAGAAAAACACAGAAATAAAAGATTAGCCTGGGGATATGCTCAAGGGCTTGGATTTGGTAGCTCAAAAAACAAAACAAAACAAAAAAACAAAGGCAAATAGCAACAAAGTGATCTGTATAAACGCCAGATAAAAAGAATTTACAGTTTATTACACTTACATGAATTGCTGCATTAGGGCTGCTTTACTAAAGAGCTTTCATTAGTGTGTATTTTTGTGTATTTTTCCAGTGCCTTCTCACTTTTAAATAGGATTACATTTAAATTCTTACATAAAATCACATAAACGAACTATAATATTTGAAAGTTTTAATTATTTTTGTTAAATATCCAATGCTGTTAGGCACTTTCAAATAAAACTAAATGTTTCACTAATTGTAGTCTTTTTTGTATTTAACTCAGTATACACTTTTATAGGCACACTTTAGTCAACTGCTGAATTTTTACCTTTCATCTTTTTTTTTTTTTTTTTTTTTTTGTGGGACCGGGGTTCAACCTTTCATCTTTAAAAAGTATAAAATGCAATCCCAGGGCGACCAAATAGCTCAGTGGATTAAAGTACCTGTAAGCAGATGCAAGGGCCCAGGGTTTGATCCTGGGCCTGCCAAGCAGGCTCTGCCCCCAGGGCATGCTGAGATGGCAATTGACACTGGTTGTGGTGGTACACACCTGTAATCCCAGCTCTTGGGAGAGTGTAAGCAGGCAGGTCACTAGGAGTCCAATCTAATTATGAGACCCTGAGTGCCCTATAGACCTTTCCCTAAAATAAAAAATAAAATAAAATTAAAAAAAATCCAATCCCACAGAGAAATTTAGCTCTATCTGAAGGAAAAGCAAACATAATTAAATGATATTTAAAGATTCTGGATTTCTCTCTGAAAAAATGTTTAAGAGGAACTGAGGCTGCTTTGGGGCAACATGATCTTAGTTTTCTATCAGGATTAAAAGAACTAAGAAAGTACTTATACTTTGTCATTTGATCTAGAGTTCTAATCTTTCAGTTGAGACACTGTCTTTTCCCTCCTTAAAGTGCTACAATAAGGATAAAACAGAATCCAAACCAGTCTTATTTCCTACTCTTAAAATAATACAAGGTGATTTTGTCACTCAAGAAATATTTAAGCAAAGGGAAAAAATGAAATGTTGTTCATAATATCACAATAAGGGAGCAACTGAGAACTAATCCAGAGTTTCTTCATACCATAAGCAGTAAACAAATGGTGTGCGGTCATTTTTACTCTGATAGTGTTATGATGGTTGGCTCACTCTGGCTTACTGAATAGAATAAAAGTATAGGTTACCCATACCATAACATAAAAGAGTAAGATACACAGAATTCTACTTAAACTATTAAAATAGTAGCTCTTAATAATTTCTTTACAAGTTACAAAGACTTAATTTATATACTAATTATACACAGAGTTTCTATTTTAAAAAACTGTTTAAAAAGTATATATTATCTAAACTGAGAATTAGAAATAACTTTCTAATTCTAGTAAATATCCAACTAACTTTTCCTAAGAGGTAGTTTGAAGTATACAAAAATTGCAGCAGTGAATTACTCCCCTCAAATATATATATTTTATATAGGCCAACATATGTAAACAGTTTAAAAATACACTGCAAATAAGTTTTTAAAAATATGTAGGCTGGAAAATGTACCTATAGACATTACAAAAACCTAATGAAAAGGACACTGTATTCAAAGTTGAAGGGGGATTCCAGATGGGAAGACCCTCAGGCATAGAGAAAGGGGGTAAACAGAGCCATCAAGGACTTTCAACAATGGAAAAAGAGACACCTGGGAGGCCAGAACCTCCGAACAAACTCTTAATATATGGTTATATTTCATCATGCACAAAGCTAGAAGACTTATTTTTTCAGGGCCAGCCAAAACAGTAGTAACCTTATAAACCTTAAAAGCACGTTTCCTCAATATTTGGAATAGAAATCAATGGCAAAGCAGGACTGTGCTTTAAAGAAGTTCTTTTATAGTCAACTCCAATGGGATAAGTTTCATTAAAATTTTCATATGGTATTTAGAAAATATGGATTAAAACCCATGTATCAAAATAAATTTAAATTTTTAAATATATTTGTTATAATCCTGAAAGTAATTTTAAATTGGTACCTTTCTTTCATTTAAAAAACCTGAAATGAATTTCTGAATTCAACAGTTTGAAATAGCTAAAATATTAATAATTCTTTTTAATTAAAACCTTTCAGAAATGTTCTATCAGTTTCTATCCAACTTTGTTGGAAATAGTATTTGAAGAAAGTATATAAAATCTCAGAGATTAAAAAAAATCTTTGGAAGCATGCATGTTGTGTCACCTTTATCAGTCCATGCATGGTTCTTAATGATATTAAACATTTTAAACAAAGATGTGTCTGCTATTTTATGCAAAACACCACTCCACAGAATTCTTATCACAAAGCCACTGGGTCATGTATTCTTGTCTTAATACCTTAAATATGTATATAAATATATATATATATATATATATATATATATATAGTTGTGATATGCCACTCTGTAAGCTATTCTTCCTCTGGTAATGGGCACTGAAACCAGAGCTCAAATCTTTTTCTTTTACTTTTTTGAGACAAGCTCTTAAGTTTTCCAGGCTGAGCTCAAATTATAATCCTCCTACCTCAGTTCCCAGTGCTGAGATCACAGGCCCAAGTCATCACACTTGATTCTAAAACTACCATTTAAAATCTAGTTGTTTGGCCTTGTTATTTGTTAAGGACTGAAATGTTTTCAGTTTCACTATCACCTGGATTTTTATTCATTTCCCTGAATGATTTAAACTTAAGGGATTAATAAAACAAAATGAAAACTGATACTGGCATATTACAGATACAGTTTTTAATGGCAGTTTCCTCTCATTATCTTAATCTTTTATATGCTGTAATTTAAGCCCAGCCTTTAGACATTACGAAAATGAGAATGCAACCTAATATAATTCACCAGTCACATTCAGAACATCCTGAATGCACTAATTCTTTCATAATTCAGCTTTATAGTTTAATGGACACTGTAATATGGTACCTCACGTCTGACATTACCTTATACTTAAAATTTAGTTCACATTTTAGTATCACTTAAAGTTATCCTGTTCCCACTCATCATATGTAAAAATATTGTATTTTTCTTAGTGTTTTACAAGTGACCATTTCTTTCCACTGAAGTGGATCTTTTTATTGCTCAACCCATGATCCTCAAAGAATATCAATAACATAATGACCAGATGAGGATACTCTGCTTGCTTTAGAAATGTGCCTTCTCTCTCTCCACTACACAATCTGTAGCAACACTTCTATTACATATCATATAGCACTGACACTCCACCCGAGAGAGCCTATCATGAACAGTTAGAAAGCCAATACCCTGAATCCAAGGAAAAGCATTTCCTTTCCTAAGATCAAAGTACTACATAAATGATCTTATCAGTATGGCTTAACATTAATATGGCTATAACACAGGTACTAGTCCCTATTTCCTTTATTAAAACCTGATGACAGGCTTTTAAAGTCTAGATTAGTTTTCCATATGTTTTACATATTTTATTCTTATATCTTTTAAAACAAAAGGACGCAAACAGTTGCACTTATCAATGCTCTTTTCTTTAGATGTGGGCTCCCCTCCTTGCTTCAGCTGTTACGAAGCAGCAGGGTCTGACTCTGATAGTCCATTTGCTGAGGAAGCAGCAAGCGTCTTCTTCGAACAGTCCTCCAGATGGGCTTATCACTACTAGCTCCATAATTTCCTCTAAGACTTTTGTAACAGACACAACATTTATAGGATTTCAGTTTGGTTTTTTATCTTTTTCAATTTTTTTTAAAATAATTGTGATTTCCAGGTTCTCACTCATATTGTTCCTTTGAATATATTGCACAATATCTTATTATTAGAAAAGGTTTTGTGTCTCAGGCAAACAGTTTCTCTCCATTCAGGAGTTACTAATGTGTATTATTTTCTAAAAGAGGTAAGTGGTTGTCTGTGTGCCCATCCTCAAAGGGGACCTGGAGAGGAAAAAAAAAAAAAAAAAAACAAAGTCTTAGTTTTATTCTTCATGTAGTTTCTTTTAACCACAAGGTTATTTTTAGGGAAATTCTTTCCAGGCACCACAAGCAACCAGTTAGACTTAATGATACTCTTATTTAGAGATAAGCATCACATATACAATGTCACTTACAGAATGTTCAGGTTTATAGGCTCCAAGTCTGAAACGACAGCAAATTATTTCTACAATAAATTTTCCAATTCCATGTAACATGCCTATAATAAACAATAATTTTATACATTAATTATTTTTGCTATTTAAGAGTAAAAAACCTAACTACCTATGAAGAACTAAGAAAGAAAGCAAAATAGTTTCCATTATCAACTTCTAATAATC
The DNA here is from genome assembly GCA_004027025.1 of Myocastor coypus. Lineage (NCBI taxonomy): Eukaryota > Metazoa > Chordata > Mammalia > Rodentia > Myocastoridae > Myocastor > Myocastor coypus. The sequence goes on along the minus strand of PVJA010014572.1, from coordinate 18,275 downwards.
AACATAGGTAAAAAATGAATTAATTTATTTTCAAAAATCTTAAAATCACTTAAGTCACAACCTCGACACAGTCTTTTCAGTCTTCCTATATAATTAATTTATGAACTTAAAGGAAGCAGCAACAAAAAAACTGTTTAAAAAAAGGAATTCGTTTTCTTTAAAAAATGGTTCAAAACATTCTAAAAATGTATATAAATGAATAGCTGCCTCATAGTTTTCTTTTTTGCTGTTTACCCAACACATTGTAGCTCACCAAATAATTACCCTTAAATCACTGAATAATGTAAAATGCATTATATTTTGTGCATTTCTTTCTTGCCCCCTTTAAGTAGGAATATCTTAAATGTGATAAACTTATACAAAATAGACAAAGAAATAAATTTAACCTGTCGTTGAGAAGATTCCTCCAACAATACCACAGAGTCTTACAAAAAACTGCCAGAAAGGCATATGCTCCTCAGTAACTGTCACCATAAGAGAACTGAGGTCATATTTCATAAATATTCCTGAGACTCCATGGCTGCCTGCAGCATGGTTGATGATTCGCTCCTAAAAGAAGGGGAGCAGGGCAGAGAAGCTGTTTTAGTAACCGGCATCTAGGGTACAAAAGGCTGTAACTTCTGCTCCTGCAGCAGCGAAAGTCGGCCTTCGCTCTCTTTGCTCCTTTATTCTACAATTTACCAACCCAATATTTCGCTTCTTTTTTAAGTGAAATACAACTATTTTAGTCATTCTATCAACAAAAACAAACCCCTCAAAGATCAAACACATAGCAGTATGCGTGTACCTCTTTTCCTCAAGGCCTTGCCAACTATGCATATTGTCTTGTAGTGTTTGTCAAATCTTAGAGGTGAGAAATATTGCCTCACTATATAATGTTTAGAAGTAGAATATGTTCTTATGTACACTTTAGTTTTGCAAAAAGTGTATGTACATATACAAACATACATCACTGTATATGCTTATTTTTTTCTCCTTTAACCATTTGAAAAGATACTTAAAATATCCACAAAAATAATACCCAATTTCAAAAAACGGGTTATATTCTTTTTTTCTGAGGGAGTGGCTTACGAAAGATAGAACTGAGGACCCTGCATTTGCCAGACAGGTACTTAGGCCCCTGAGCTATCTCCTTGACAAATGGGGAATATTCTATAACTACTAAAGACCTGGTCATAGTAGTTTATAAAATACATCAAAAGAAAACTACAAAGAGCAGAAATTTTAAATTTTAAAAAGCACTAAGTTTTGCCTTGAAACAAAGTTTTGGTATCTTCTGGATACCAGTATTTGAATATTTACCGTTCTTAAATACTAAAATAGTAAAATGTCACCCCAGAATAAATAAGTCTGCTAAACAAAACTCTGCTCCTCACTATCAGTATTATTCACAAAGCCAGCCTCTCAGAATAGTTGCTAAACACTCATGAAATGAATATAAGCATTACATAAGGAGCAAGCTCTCTAAATCTGAAGGTTGATCTACAATTACCATGCATGTTCCTGGTTAGAAACATTTATTAAAAAATTAGTAACAAGGAAATAAAAATATCAGGGCCAGCCAGCCAGCTCAGTGAATTAAAGAAACTGCTTAGGCAGACACTAGGGCTGGGGGCTAGGGGTAGGTACACATCAATACCCAGCATGCAGTGCTGGCCCTGTCCCCAGGGTGTGTTGAGAGGGCATGGTGGCTGGCACATGCCTGTAATCCCAGCATTTATGAGGTTAAAATAGGAGGATCACTATAAGTCCAATCTGTGTACAGAGACGCTGCAGACCTTGTACTAAATACATAAAAAAAAGAAGAAAATCGACTGGTGGAACACTTATACTCATCTATGAGAAAACACAATACAAAATTAATATTGTTTTAACTGAAAACTTAAATTTATAACATATTGTTTTTCTTGCTCCAGAAACACAAATGTCCATTTCTGACTTATTTGTAGCTTAAAATAAAAATGTTAATTCATTTCAAAATATCCACAAATTTGAAAATGGGGAAGGATACTAACTAAAACTTCAACCTTACCTTGTACAGAAGACTATAAAATGCTTACAAAAAACAAACTTTTACCAGTTAGTTTCAACTTACTCTTTCTGTCACAGAAAACTGATGTGTATCTGCTGAGATTTTATATGTATGTAGCTTTGTTGGCACAACTGTAATAAAATATTGGAACATCTGGTTGTCTAAAAGAAAAACAAAATGTTTTTAGCAATCTAGTAGCAGCAAAACTACCAAATATATCATTACATATACTTCATATTAAATTTGAAATGTATTATTATATTTGACTTAATATTCCAACTAAAATAAAAGGCTGAAAAAAAAAAAACACAAAACTAATGCAAATAACACATTTTTACCTGATAAAACAAGTTCACAGCCCCCCCTACAGGCTCAAATACAACATGTTAAAAAACAGATAAACCAGTGATTTAGTTAAAACAGTCCATATACTCTATTATCACCTCTATAAAAAAGGGAAAAATAAAGGTAGTGTTTCTCTATAGTACAGAGAATAAAAGTAAAATAAAATTATCACAGTATAACCATCACAATTTTCTTTTTGTATTATCTTAAGCTATACTAATGGACCAAAACTGAAGTAGCCAGATTTTAAATAAAGAAATAATACTAGAACAAAGGATAACTAAACAAGACAATCACTAATTATTTCATAATCAAAATGGTCATTCTTTTATAATCACAAGACTTCTCTAGGCTTATACAAACTGCAAGCAGCAATACAATACCATTTACTGATTAACTTTAGAAAAGCGAGAGATCACATAATATACAATTTATTAATTCTCTAAGTCTATATTCTAAAAATATTAGAATTAAATGTCTGAAGTTTTAATTAGACAAATAATGGATATCACTCCATTTGAACTGAAAAAAATATATAGCACTGCTGAAAAGAAAGTGTATGTAAACATAAAAATTTTAAATTATATATTAGAGTTTTAAAAAAATGTTTCAAAAGCCACCTGGGAAGCTGCTTAAAAAAAATAAAAATAAAAATAATAGGCCTCTTCCCCCACCTAATCTACTAATTTCAATTTAGCTGAGTGGGCTAAAGAACTTGAGTGGGCAGAACCCACAAGGACCGGGGCTTGATCTCTGGCATTCAGTGTTGGCCCAACCCCCAGGGCGCACTGAGAGGGCAACTGAGACTGGATGGTGGCATGAGCCTGTAATCTCAGTGCTTGGGAGGCTAAAAACAGGAGGATCACTATGAGTCCAAGTCTGTCTATATAGGGAGACCCTGTAGGCCCTGTACTAAATACATTTAAAAAAAAAGATGCTTTTTCACAAAGACCCTGGCCATCCAAATGTAAACCAGCCAAGATTACAATATAAGAAAACCTGATGTATTGTTGAACAGGAACCCTGTAGAAAATTCTTTTACAAAGCAAGCACAGACTAGCTTTCCAGTGCTACATAAGTCAGCTAATCACAGTTGCTAATTTTCTCAACAAAAGCATAAGGAGATGGTACCTGTGAGAAATTCAACAGAACACAAGTCACTTACATGGCCAACTATATATATATAGTTAAACAAAAATATCTGCAGCAACTGTGAGCTATGAAAGACTATTATTACCTGTTCACATTTCTTCCTATACTTGCCAAGATACATGGACAGCAGAAACAACCTTCCTTCTTCACTGTCACAAACCAGTGAAACAGGCCAGAAGGAATCCTGATCAGCCCAGAAACTGACAATGAGGCATGTCCCCTAATAATTCCTCCATTTCTGGTACATGGAGCAACATGAAAACAATAAAGCTTCTACATTCATAAACAGTTTAAATAGGAAACTTAAAAACATAGGAGTCTGCAACTTTTCTATAAATTGGATGTCAGCTAAGGAAAATGTTTAGTTCTAAGAAAGGTATATCCTCCAGGGCTTTAGCTAGATCTGGCCAAAAGCATAATGGAATGCAGGTCCACTTTCAGAGGATAAAGCCAAGAGCCATGGGGAAAAGAAAGGATCATGGGGATCAGGGGTGTATAAAGGAGAACTCTGCCCACAGGGGAGATAGGACCTCATCACAGGACACTCCCATCCCTGAGTAGGAAGTCACATCTCCCCAGGTGGAGTTCAAAACTGCTATGATACTGAATGAACATCATTCATTCTTCTCTATTTTGAAAGAAAATATTTAATGTATTTACATGGTATATACTCCTAAAGGATAATGGGGGAGCGCATGCAAACTAGCTCATAGGTCTTCAGATTCAGAGAAATCTCATCCAAAACTAATAATGTACAATTGTCCCAAGCATCTCCAATAGGTTTTTGAAACTAGCAGTTAATTGGCAGAATTCTCACCCTGACTAACTATATAAGCTGGTATCTGTGAAGTAAGCAACCACACTGACGAGATTGCATTGTGTAATACTAAAACCATGCTTGTGGTCTTTTAGATCCATGCTGCTTCTAATGTTATATCAATGATTGCTATACTCTCTCCCAAATAAATGTTTGTTTAAAAAAAATAATAATAAAAGAGAGTAACAGACAAGAAAAAAACTGCTAATGTATTCAAATCTTGTGCTCTGGTTGAAGAAATCAGATACAAAATGTATTTTATGTGAAGAAAAGAATCATTCCAATGAAGAGTGAAAGCTGGGGTCAACTGTGTTATTTGTTCACAATTCTCCTTCCCCCTTTTTCAATGCCAAAGCTCATTGTAAGTAGAGACTGATTCCCTGTTCCCTTAGTTCTGGGCTCCTCAGGTGTCTTGCTCTGGCAACTGCCCCATGGGGCTGCATCTGCATACACTACTCATTCACTAGTAGTCACTTATGCACAAGAATGGAGGATTCACTAGCCAGGAGCAGCTACCAAAAGAAAAGGCTAAAGATGGTGACTTTAAGCCTTTGCAGCTTAGGGTTTTCTATTAGCACTACAGCAGCAGGACCTGACTCCACCTTATGAGCAGTCAACCTGAGATGTCTAGGTTACTAGCTTATCTGATGATTGCTAGAAGTTTATCACACTCCAATAATATCTGTCATATTTACGATAGGTGTCATATTTACTTGTACTCCACTAGAACACACATAAGTTCCAAGGGAGTGGGAATATAATGTGCATCTACTTCTATACCATGAGGTCACTGCTACCTGGCCAGCAGGCAGCATAGAAAGGATGTAACGTGTGACAGATTATCCAATTGTGGCAGCAAATACAGATTTCCTTTTCCTAATAATAATTAATAATAAAGCTGCCTACAACACTCTAAGAGATCACTACACAGCTTCTTTATTCGGCTCATCTCTTTCAAGTACACAGCCTTTCTACTTCTTTTCTCTTTGAGTGATCTACATTTTCTTCACAAACTCTCATCCTTGCACTTACTAGCACCTAGTGTTGACAGAATACCTCATTCTTCATTAAAATGAGTACTCTGAGAAGCAACGACTGTGTCTACTGTATGCAGCACTGGGTCCTTGATGGCTCCAATAAAAATAAATATGTGTTCTGACAAACAGCTGTTAGACAAATGAACCTTTTAAAAAATTCAACTTTATATGCAATAAAATAAATCCATTTTAATGTATAGCTCAATTTTTGTAGGGGAGGGGGACAGTACTAGGGATTGAACTTAGGACCTTGCACTTGCCAGGCAAGCACCTATTCTACTGAGCTATCTCCCTGGACCTATAGCTCAAATGTTAACAAACATCTCTACCTATCTTACCACCAAAGCAAAATCTAAATGATTTTCAAAACATCAAAAAGGTTTCTTCATATCCTAGGCAGTGAATTCCCTCCACCTATGGCACTACTCCAACCACTGATCTGCTTTTTAGGATCAGATTACTTTTGCCTCTTCTAGAGCTACATATAAAGACAACCATATACTACATACTTTTCTGTATGTCTAGCCTCTTTTGCTCAACACAAACCAGTTTTTATTTCCACCAGTCCAATTTCTCTCTTAGCTCTAGCTTATTTAGAACAAAGGAAAGAACTCAACTATGGACAGAAAGGAAGAAATTTGTAATTAAATCTCTAATAAAAGAAAGCTAAGCCTGTTTCAACTTCATGTCTTATTTTACTTATTACATGTAACACTGTAATTTTCAAAATTAGGAAGTATTTGACTAGTTGTATTATTATCAACTTAATATCCTAAATATTCTCATAGATGACATTAGGCAAAGGATGTCCTCTTACAAATTGAGGATAATCTTCAGATTTGCCCTTTGTGTTGTTCTCTGAAGAGGAACTACTTAATCTGTAGCAGTTCAGTGTTTTACAAATAAATTTTATCACATTACATCATAAACAGAGCTGGACGTATTAGGTAAAAAGTTTCAAGCATTAGGTATTTATTAAAAATGATAAAATTGAAAGTGGTAATAAGTATTAGCCAGAATTACACATTGGGATGAAATAATTAGAGGTGGTAGTGGTGGTGATGGTGGTGAAAGAGATGGGGAATCATAGTACTGAGCCTGTGACATAAAATGCTGAAGTAATAAACAATAACCAATGAGAATCGAACAAATACAAAGGGAAAACTGAAAATCTCTAATCTGTGGTCAGAGGACTGCACAAGATTTGCCTAATGTAAAATCAGCAAAACTGCTTCAGAGCCTAGAACCCAAGAAGGGTAAGAATGCTGCTGAATTTTAATTCCAAGCCATAGATTATTCCAAAGGTTATAGCTTTGCCCAAAGTGACACAGCATTAAGGACACTATAACTGTTAAACTGGGCACAACACATCTGAGGACCATCAAATAGAGTAATTACCTCATATCACAGGTTTGTACCTGTTTTTCATTTCATTTTCCATAAAGAGGGACAAAAGAACATATCCATGTATTAGGAGGAAAAACAATATTTGCTTTAAAATTCTGAGAAACCTACTCACAATCACCAAGGGTCATTTCATATTATAACTCTAAATAACTCTTAGTCTCTCTGAATTTAGCAGCAGGAATGCTTAAAAACCTTTTGAAAATCAACCTATTTACATCCGGAAGAACATCTGTACAAAAATTTATGGTTCATTAAATAAAAGTAACCAACATGTTTTCAAATGAGCATCTGTTAGCTTATAAATAATGGGGTCAGCATAGAATAAACATATGCTTAGACTGCAGACAACAGTATGCTTTTTTCAAAAAATGTATTAGGTACAAGGTCTCACTAAGCATGTCAGACTCATAGTGATCCTATTTTCAGCCTCCCCAGTACTACCACACCTGGTCATGTGGTGCCAGGGATTGAACCCCCAGTCCCTGTGCTTGCCTAAGCAGACAAGATTATCATGAATAAAGTTTATGATTCTTCACAGAATGTTTCTAAGCACACATTTCCAAATTTAGTACAATAATTTTATTAAGTGAAATTTTCATGCAAATTTAAAATACTCATGAATGTGAAGCAGTAAATATCTTTAATGTATCTAACACTATGCTAAAATAAAGAATATTCACAATCCTGACAATAATATATTCACTTAAAATTATACTCATTTAAAGCCTAGGGCCAGTAAGACTGCTTAGCAGACTAAAGTGCCTGCTTAGGCAAGCTTAGGCAAATGCAGGGACTGCTCTTCCATTCCCTATACCACAGGCTGCATCAGCCCCACTCCCAGAATGGGCTGAGCTGGCCAGAGTCCAGGTAGGGGTGGTGGCGAAGGCCTGTAATCCCAGCTCTGGGGAGGCTGAAAGCAAGGGGATCACTTAGAGTCCAACTTTCATAGTGAGACCGTACAATAACCAAATACATTAAAGAACAAACAACCCTAAGAGTTCCCAGAAGTTTCAGAAGCTTTCCATAGACTTAATTGCATGTCACACAATAACTTTTTAAGGAGACTGAAGTCAACCAAAATCCTTCAGAAAACATGTATAAACAAAATGTATAAAATAATCCTTCCATATTTGAATAAACTGATTCTTTAATTGGAGTAGGTTAAAAAATACAGAAAAAGACCTAATAACTAGATTATTAGTAATTAAGCCACTCTCACATAACCCTAGGTATATTATCTTCTTTTTGTTGTTGTTGTTTTTTTGTTGTTGTTGTTTTTTTTTTTTTTTTTTTTTTGTGGGACCAGGGTTTGAACTCACGACCTTGCACTTGCCCAGCAGGCACTTGTGCCTCGGAGCTATCTCCCCAGCCCCTCTAGGTATATTATCTTTGTACAATTCTACATGGAGGTTTCTACAACAGTATATGTGGACTTTACAACTTGGAACTTACATAGAAGAAAAGTGTTCCTGTAACATTATAACTTTCTTAAAAATTCTTTATTTAGTGAATGTGAACAAATGCAGTTGTGCCCTAGAAATACATTAATTTTTTACATATTTAAAATACTTAAGGGGCCCGGCAGGATGGCTCAGTAGTCTTAAGCGCCTGCTTTGGAAAGCTTGGGCTAGCTGCAGGGACCGTGGTTCGGTCCCCGGCACCACATGCTGCGCCAGCCCTGCCCTCAGGGCAGGCTGAGCCAGCCATAAAAATAAATAAATAAATAAAATGCTTAAATTCTATTTCTCTTGCCTAACTTCCTTAAGTTTTTAACATTCAAATTTTATTCACTGGTAGGATATATTCTCTCCACACATTTCACTCATCAATCACTTAAAGATTTTCTTTACAAAATTAGGAAAAGATTATTACCAACATAAAATTAAGGTTTCTATCATGCATCTCAGAGTAACTATGAAATACTTACGATCTACAGCAATTTTTTCAGTTCCATCCAAAGGATTAATAATTCCTGGAACAAGTTCTCCAAAAGACAAATGATCTATTCTGTGAGAAAAGTTGTAAGCTAAAAAGAAAAAATAAAATCAACTAAGTACACAAATTATATTATTCAAAACTACTTGTTATAGATTAGTTTACACTTATCTATTCTCAAATGAAAATATGTAGTAAGACCCCGTAGACCCTGTGTTAAATACAATAAAAAAAGAAAATACACTCTGTAAGTATAATACTGTGGTGAGAAATGTTTATCAATGAAAAATATATGAGTATAAGTAAACTCTGAAGGAATGCTGTCTAAAATTATATAATTAAATACCAATTAACTATAAAATATTACATTTAGTTCTGACAGCTTTAAAACATGTATTTCCTCATCACAAACTTTAGTTATAGGACACTCTCATTAGAACAATTGCAAGGATGTTCCTATAATCAATTAATGAAGCTGATCACATATATTACTAATTTTTAATAGAATTTCTTAGTTTGTGCTCTATAGTGGACTGTAGAAATAAGTTCCCTAACAACATTACACTAAACAAATTACATGTGTGGATATGTCCATTTAGATTTACAAACTGAAACTTCAAATACATTTTTTCCATTATCTACAAAAATTAACTAAAATGTTTAAAGTGATGGGTGGAAAATATACCAACCTCCCTAATGCTAACAACATCTGAGCTAACATCACATACAAATATAGATATTTGAAAGATAACAGTAAGTGAATTGGTCAATAAATATAATAATTTATTTTCTCCTTTGGATCAATTGCGCCTACACTAAGAATTCCATTTCTTTCTCCAAGGACATCTACACTAAGAAAGATTTCAGAACTTCTTACAGTCATGGTTGACAAGTGCTGCCAAGTGTGCATGACCACGAGGATGTGGAATTGCCCTGGAAGGAGAAAAATAATATTGAACAAATAATGCTTAAATGTATAAATAATCATCAAGTAGATCCTTCCTATACCATACAACTGCAATGCAAACTAACATTTTGCCTATGATGAGGCAGAGAAGTTTTGTTATATAAGGAACTCAATAGCCTGGGGCTGGCAAATTGTGTCTATAAAGAGATACATAGTAAATATTTTAGATTTTGTGCACCAACATTCAAAATCAAGGATATTATACAGTTACATAATAACAAATTACCATGAACTTTATTGACAAAACTCAGTAAGTAATAATTGAGAACTGTATTTGTTCTAACATAAGTATTTTGACAGGAAACTGCATTTTGCTTAGTGGAGTTTAAAGACAATGTTCCTATTTTAAAGTTGACCACAAATGTTTATCTTTTAATGATGATCTGTAGTGAATTTTTATATATTGCATCTTTGAAAATGTAAATCCACAACCATGTCTGAAATGGGTACATTAATTGAGCAGATGGCATTTTAAGAATATTAGATTCTTTTCTTAGCATTCATCTTTAAATGTCACTATATACCAGATTAGTGACTCCCAATTTAGGGTAGAATTTCCTCTATTGTACAGTTAACTGGATTTTTGAAATATGAAATTTCCTTTGTACTTTCACTATGGTCTGAAAAAAAATTTGGAAGTACAATATTTAGATAAGAATATAGATCTAAGAATGCAAATAGCTATCTCAGTTCCTATCAACTTTCAACAACAAAGCTATTAAAGCATTAGAAACAGAATAAACCACTCAAAAATCACTTAAAACTACTTGCTACATATATAAATATATTTTGCCTTATAGTTTTAGAAATATATTAAAAAACTTTACTGAGTGTATGCAAAACTTAAATTCAAAGCTACTCAGTGTTCAATGAAAGTGGTTGCTGATATTTACTCATTCAGAAGAATTTCCATCTTGACATTCAGCTAAAAAATAAAAACTCTGTCACTACTAAGTGCCATGTATTATTATGGCAAGTTAGAAATTTCAACCTCTGTAACAAAAACTTATTGAAACGGCAATATTTAAGTTTGTAAGTGTAAATGTTATTCACAATTACCAACTCAAAACACACAATTCACTCAAATACTTTTGCAAAATACTGCTGATGAAAAATGACTAACCAAAGACTCCCCCAAATTTTCACATTTTCACATTTGGAAAATTTATTCAAGTAGCCTTTTTCTGCTCCATCACTTTTAACACATCTTAGCAAACTCCACTTTAGGTTATACTGAAATTTGTATCCTTTCAACTTCTTTTAAAAATACTCTTTCCCAAGCCAGGCGTGGTGGCACACGCCTGTAATCCCAGCACTTGGGAGGCTGAGGCAGGAGGATTGTTGCGAGTTCGAGACCAGCCTGGGCTACAAAGGTGAGCTCAAGGCCAGCCTGAACTGCATAGTGAGACCCTGTCTCAAAAAAAAAAAAAAAAAAACCTCTTTCCTAAGTTATTCCATGCAGGCTATGTGGGGACACAAATTCTTCAACCACTTTAAATTGAGAAATGACTTCTCAAATAAAAACACAATCGTCAATATCTACCTACTCAGCAGCAGCTTAGGACACCACTCAAGAGGCCCCTGCCTTGCATTTTAACTGGCCACTGCACCTATTGTTAATGTCTTCAGCTAAAGAGCACTTTCCTCATGGAAGGTCAACTGCCTAAAGAAAATTTATTTCCTCTGGATACATTTCTTCAGCTGCTGGAGTCAAACATTTCATTAACTTATTGGAACATGGATTTTCTTATCTGCCTAACCAATCAGACAAAAGATTAACTTTATTTATTTTTATCATCGCTGGCTCAGCCTTCCCTGGTGGTGGGGCTGGTGCAGCATGAGGTGCCAGGGAATTCAACCAAGGTCCATGCAGCTGCCTAAGCTTTCCTAAGCAGGTGCTTTAGACCACTGAACCATCTCATTGGCCCAACTGATTAACTTTTTCTTTTTTTTTGTCTTTTTGAGACAGGGTCTCATTATGCAGTTCAGGCTGGCCTTGAGATTCACTTTTGTAGCCCAGGCTGGTCTCGAACTCACACTGATCCTCCTGCCTCAGCCTCCTAAGTTCTGGGATTACAGGTGTGCGCCACCACGCCTGGCTAAAAGATTAACTTTAAATGCAACCTTATTTTCAAGAAGATATTCTACTAAATATTCCCTTTCACATTTTAAAAAAAATTTTCTGACTACTGGTCTTGAGTAAGGCTAGGGAAATTGTTAACATCCAATATGAAGTTTACTCAAATCTTATGTAGCAAAGTATCTCCTATCACTATGTTCAGAAAGAAATGCATACATACAACCTCAAACTCACTACTAAAAATATAATCTGGGGGCCCAGTGGGATGGCTCAGTGGTCTAAAGCGCCTGCTTGGGAAAGCTTGGGTGGCTTCACGGACTGCGTTTCAATCCCCGGCACCACATGCTGCGTCAGCCCTGCCCTGGGGTGGGCTGAGCCGGCCATAAAAATGAGTGAATAAACAAATAAAGGTTCTGAAACAAGAAAAAAAAAATTAATTTAAAAAATATTTATAATCTGCTGTCATAGGTTATTTCACTCTCCACTCATGCTGTTATCCCAAGAGTATACCCACTGTAGTTACTCAGACAACTCAAGGAAGAACAGAACTGTTTGAATTACACCTCATTCTTTCTTTTTGTTGTTGTTAAAATCTATGTGGACATTTATAAAATAATAGTATAAGCAGGCATCTCCCTTCAAAAAACTGAGTCAAAACTCAAATTAAATCACCCCATACAGATGACAGCAGTCTTATGATGCCTACTGTAAAAGCTTCATGCAGGGAAGCTGTATTCTCACAACTTGTTTTTTTTTTTTCTGACATCTTGCATTTTCTACTCCATCAAGCAAGAAATCTAGTCTAAGTGACCTTACAGTAGAAAACATTTTCTGAAATTTGGTAGGGATGGAGGACAGGTAATTTTGATTTTGAAAATTATTGGGGTGGAGTTGCTATCCGTATTTGAGAACCACAGTTAGGGAAAGAAGGCATCCAACAAAGAAATCAGTAAACTCACAAAAAAGAACTGCCTCATCTTACAGGACTTTCATGTACTCTATGACATATTGATGCACATATGTGAAAACCCTACTGATAATCATTTCAGTCTAGAACTTAACTACACTAGTCATTTTCAATACATTCTACAGAATTAAGATTGTATTATTTTGTTCATAGTAATAAAAAGAACCATCTACTATTTCAGACTATCATGTCATTAACAGAGAGGCCACTCATGGTATCGGAGAGGCAATTACATCTGTCTCAGTACGCTATGGCTTCTACACATAAGGGACGTGTTTTCTAGTGATTCATGTTCAAGTATCTGTGTATTAAAATACATATTATAAATTGTGTTCTTTTACTCTTATATTACAGTTTGGAATAGCACTGTGTTTGAGAGATAATATGAAATTTTCAAAATGCCAATAGCAAATTACACAAATCAAGAAAACATTAGTGCCGGGCGTGGTGGCTCACGCCTGTAATCCCAGCACTCGGGAGGTTGAGGCAGGAGGATCAGTGCGAGTTCGAGACCAGCCTGGGCTACAAAAGTGAGCTCAAGGCTAGCCTGAACTGCATAGCGAGACCCTGTCTCAAAAAGACAAAAAAAAAAAAAAAAAAGAAAACATTAGTGCTGGGTTTAGAGTGTTTGTCTGAGTTCATGAGCTACAAACCAAATGCTTCTCCATCTGGCCTTGTATTAAGAGCATAAATTATCACCTGCGGCTAAAAGTAAAACTGGAAAAGGAGGACACAACATGTACTATTTGTCAGTTTCCCTCTTGGAATAGGATACTGCCTATATGCAAAAGTATAATGAAATCTGTATTTTTTTTTTAGCCAACTATAATTTATTACCCCTATAATACCAAGTAATTCCAAGGTTTTCATTAAAAGACTGGGAATGGGCAGAATCCATCCTGGCAATAGTGACCACAACAAAATCCAAATTTGCAGGAAAAAGTATAATAGGAGAAAAGTTTGATCACCACAACAATGAAATACTCTTTCCTGAAAGTAATGTTATCTCTCTCTAAAAAAAAAAATCCTCCAACTACTTCTTTCCCTGCTGTAGGCCCTTTCCCTCTCCTCTATATTAAATTATTATTTTCAAATAGTTTCAAAGATTTCATCAATAAATCTCTGCTGGCTAGCAGATTAGGTCAAGTACCCTAATACATAACCTCTTAGCCATACATCTCCTTCATGGCATCAATACCGCCATATCTAACAATTATTAGTGTACTCATTGTTCAAAGTTTGAATTCTCTTACACACTGACAATATTAAAGGCCAAAAATCCTTTTTGTTTTCCACTGTTTCATACTTAGCCTGCTACTTCATACATAGCAAGTACTAAAATAATGCCTTACACAATGAAGAACTTTTTAGTTTAGAATAGAACTTTATAGTTCTATGTAACAGAGAGAGAGAAATGCACTCTGTTCATTTAGAAATTTATCATGCCCTTTGGGGCCCAGCGGGATGGCTCAGTGGTCTAGAGCCCCTGCTTGGGAAAGCTTGGGTGGCTGCAGGGACCGCAGTTTGATCCCCAGCACCACATGCTGCGCCAGCCCTGCCCTCAGGGTGGGCTGGGCCGGCCATAAAAATGAGTGAATAAACAAAGGTTCTGAAACAAGAAAATAAATAAATAAATAAAATTTTTTTTAAAAATAGAAATTTATCATGCCCTTACTGATAATTACTATGCTATATATAAAGATGGGAGTGATAGGGTATTTTTCCTTGACTTATACCTGATTTAACTTGACTCCACAAACTACCAATTTATTTATTTACTTATTTTTGCGGTACCAGGGATCCAACTCAGGACCTTGCTCTTGCCCAGCAGTACTTATTCCACTCAGCTATATCCCCAGCCTTCAGCTACTAATTTCTAACTACATGAAAACACATGACTAGAATTAGTCAGGTACTATCTTTTGATAAGGACTAACAAAAGGCTACACACAAAAACCTCTAACATCGACAAAACAAATTAATGAATTGTCTAGCTGGAGCTCCCAGTTACTAAACCTTAGTAAGTACTAGGTCTTAAATAACATTTACCTACACTTTAAAATACAACATGAGGGCCAGAGAGATAGCTCAGCAGACTAAGCTCTTGCTTAGGCAAGTGCAGGGGTCAGGTTTGATCCCTGTCATGACATGCCATACCAGCCCTGCCCCGTGGGCAAGCTGAGCCAGCAATGGGAGTCTAGGCACAGTGGTGCATGCCTGTAATATCAGCACTAGGCATGCTGAAAACTGGAGGACCACTACCAGTCTGAGCTGCGTACTGAGACCCTATACCAAATACATTAAAAAAAAAAAAAAGACTGTCATATGTGTGCTTTAAAATTTGGTAGTCTTTTTCATCCTGCAATTGAAGAACTAACCATCAATCTGAAAATACAAATACACAACATCTGAGTAGTAGTACTACTAGCAGCAGTTAGTACTTAGCTATTAAAATTATCTAATTAAGAAAGAGCTTATTCCCTGGTCCCACAAAAAAAAAAAAAAAAAAAAAAGAAAAGAAAGAGCTTACTGGGGCTGGGAGAGGGATAACTCAATAGAATAAGTGCTTGCCCAGCAAGTGCAAGGGCCTGAGTTCAATCCCCAGTTCTGAAAAAAAAAAAAAAAAAGAGAGAGAGCCTATTTATAACCAAGAGCAACCTTATCTAAAACATTTTCAGTAAAAGAAAAGAACATACTTGCCCACAGTTATGTGAAAATTTCCGGCTACTTTATTAACATAAAGGTGACCATGAATTCTGCAGGCATCTGGGGACTGTGATGAATCATCTTCCCTATTAAAACAAGATATATTAAGGTTACTTAAAAAACATTCAATAAGCTGGGCGTGGTAGCACATGCCTGTAATCCCAGCATTTGGGAGGCTGAGGCAGGAGGATCTGTGCAAGTTCAAGACCAGCCTGGGCTACAAAAGGGAGCTCAAGGCCAGCCTGAACTGAACAGTGAGACTCTGTCTCAAAAAGACAAAAAAAATCATTCAATGTACCTATAATTTTGTGACTGGGGAGATAGCTCAGTGGTCTAAGTGTGTGCCTGGCAAGCACAAGAACCTGAGTTTGATCCTGGGTACCACACACTGTGCTGGCCCTGGAAATCCAGGTGCTCCATGCCAGCCATGGGACCAGGCATGGTAGCACATGCCTGTAATTCCAGCACTGGAGAGGCTAAAAACAGGAGAATCACTATGAGTCCAAGCTGTGCAGCAAGACCCCTTACCAAATAAATAGACAAATGATTTAAAAAGTTTTTTAGAAACATATATACCAACAATTTCATGATGAGCAAACTGCATGTGGGGGAGAGGGAGAATCCCTAAAGATAAATTTTAGGTAATGTCCTAAATTGGAAAACCGGAGTAGCAGTTTCCTAAGATCTACATCATTAGGGGCTGGGGAGATAGCTCAATAGGATAAGTGCTTACCTGGCATGCTCAAGAACCTGAGTTTAATCCAGGTTCTGACAAAAAAAAAAAAAAAAAAAAGATCTACATGGTTATAAAAATCATACATCAAAAAGTGGGGAAAATTACACAATAATAACATATAGTCTATATTTATACAAATCCAATACTCTGTGGTTCTTCAAATCTAACCAGAGGACTAACGACAGATTAAAACAAAAGAATGTATTTGGTACAGGGTCTTACTATGCAGCTTGGACTTGCAGTGATCCTCCTGTTTTTAGCCTCTCCACCGATGGGGTTATAGACATGCACCATCACACCAGATCTCAGTAGCTGGCTCTGCCCACCTGGGAGTGGGTCTGGGATGGATGGGGTGCTGGTGATCAAACCCCAGTCCTTGCACTTGTCTAAGCAGGCACTTAGTCAACTGAGCTATCTGTATTTAAGTATCATTTTCACGTTTGTATCATTTCCTAATATTAACTAGTCTATCCTATAAAAGAGAGATAAAAAACAAAAGAAAAAGAAAAATTTCCTAACCAAAAGTTCTACCATGTATCTTTGTAATAACAAATGCAACCAACTTGATCCTATGATATAGAGGTATATCATATCCATAAATTAAATGAAAAAATAATACACTTGTGATAATCCTTACCAGAACAATGAGCTATAAGTTTACGAGTTTCATCTCTTTTTTATTATATATACATATATATATTTGGGGGGGGGGGTGCTCAGCCTGCCCTGGGGGTAGGGCTGGCACAGCATATGGTGCTGGGGATTGAACCATGGTTGCTGCAGTTGCCTAAACTTTCCTAAGCAGGCGCTTTAGACCGTTGAACCATCTCTCTGGCCCTAAATTTAAGAGTAAAGGTCCTCTTATGGCACAAATGATTCTATCTTCTTTAAAATGCAAAGGACTAAACCAGCATAAGGTATGTCAAATTGATAATACATACAGTAAATAGTCACACATTTAAAATCTACTTCTCACCTTGGTGGAAGTGCTGTTGATGCACTCTTAAAAGCACTTTTAAATATCACATCTTGAAGAGAATGCTCCTCTTGCAGCCTACTCTGAATCAGCTGCAACATCCTAAGTTCAATACAAAAAAATAATTAATTAGGTATACAATTAATAAGACAAGAGCCACACAATAAACAGCCTTGATGGACTCAATGTGACAATTTACCATCACCTGATACCATCTTTCTCAAAGGAAAGAAACTACTGTATGAAAAGACCACTCTAAAATACCATTCTTCCTGTGACTCTAAAAAACAGTATGAACATATAAAATATGTAAACACTTAAAAAATATGGCAGGAAGGGGTGAATAGGTAGAAATTTTTAAGGCAGTCAAACTGCAGTAGTAGACATGTACATTACACATTCATCACAGGATGTAACACAGTACCCTAACATACTATGGCCTTTGGGTATTGATGATGAGTCAGTGTAGGTTTATTAACTATAACTAATACAACAGAGGTTTACATGGGAATTCTGTATCTTTTCCTCAATTTTAATGTGAACCTAAAACTACTCTAAAATATACACACATACAAATATACAAATACATTGAACTTGGAAAAAATTACACATTAACACTGGTACTTTTAAGAATGCAAATGCAAACTTGTAATACTCCACACTCCACTGTGATGATAAAACACAAAATTTCTTTTTTTTTTTTTTTTTAATGGGACTAGGCTTTGAACTCATGACCTTGCATTTGCCAGGCTTGTGGGGCAGCTCAGTTGTGTAAGGATCTGCTTGGGCAAACCCATTCAGGTGCAAGGGACCATGGTTCGATCCCCAGACCCATGCTTAAGGCAGCCTGAGCAAGCCAAAAGAAAAAAACAAAAAACAAAAAAACCTCAACTTTGAAAATTTTTAAAAATAATTACATTTGCAGCTGGGCGTGGTGGCGCATGCCTGTAAATCCCAGCACTTGGGAGGCTGAGGCAGGAGGATTGGTGCAAGTTTGAGAACAGCCTGGGCTACCAAAGTGAGCTCAAGGCCAGCTCGAACTGCATAGCAAGACCCTGTCTCAAAAAAAAAAAAAAAAAAAAAAAAAAAAAAAAAAAAAAAAAAAAAAAAAAAAAAAA
>PVJA010014571.1:0-47182 GCA_004027025.1 Myocastor coypus | reverse complement strand
TCCCCTTAGACCTACATTCTATGGAGCCCTGAGAGAATAAGCTTGGCTACTGAGTGCTGCTCAGTCCTGATCCAAACTCACTTAAGGACACTGGGAAGGAAGGAAACTTTTCTGTCACTGTCCTCTTGAAAAAAGAAGAAAGGAAACTAGAAGCATGGCCACTATAAAGGCACTTCCTTCCTAGAGGTCTGCGTTCCTCCAGCTCTGCACCTTGACCTAGGAAGAGCCAGAAAGGAAATGTGTGGTTGGGTCATTGACCTGACTATGCCTATTGATCGGCCATCATGATGTGCTTTCAAAACCAAGGATAGAATTTTTCCTCATCTGCAGCGCCGTCACCTTCCTAGATGGTCTTTTATGGGTACAAATTTCCCAGGCCTTCTCAGTGAGCTTCTGGTGCTTGGGTTGCAGTTCCCTGTGAGTTCTTAAGTGTGTCTTCCTCCTAGCAGATAGGGGTGTTGGCAAGTGCCCATTGCTATGGTGAATACCTGCATCATTCTCTTGTGGAAAGCAAAGCTTTCCTTTGGCTCACTGCTTTCAAGGCTTCTGTCTTCTGCAAAGCTTTGCCCTGTCCTCGTATATTAATACCAGAGCTTGTGGAAGAACAAAACTACTCCCCTTGTGACCAGGAAGCAAAAGAGAAAGGGAAGAGCCCAGGTTACACGATTCCCCGTGAAGGCATACTGCCGATGGGCGGGACACTTCTCATGAAGATCCAACCCCTAAAGGCCCTTCCAATTCCCAGCACCCCATGCTGGGAATAAAATCCTTACAACATGACCTCTAGGGTATTCTAGGTCCAAACTATAGCCATGATTCGTCTCAGAGTGTACAGAGCTGCCCACCCACTTGTCCTTCCTGGTCTGGGGCACTTAACACCAGGCCAGGAAGGGGTCTGCTTGCAGCAGAAGTCACCGAGCGGAGAAGAGCTGAATGACCAGAGCTCTCTTAGGGGCAGGTCTCCTCCCTCCATCACACTCCTCTGTCCTCCGGATCTGATTCTGTAAAAGCATGAAAGCTTTCTTCTATGTCCTTGCTTATTGTATGATAAATTAAGCTGAATTTCTACTTCTCCTTTTCATCAGAGTACTTGACTTCGTCCAAATATGAAGTGCAAGGTCATTTCAGTTTTACATCGATGAAAAATGAGCTCCATGTGTGCTCTAGACTTTATCCAACAAATCACAGCCAAAGATTCAAAAATAAAAGTCCCATCCTCAGTGAAAATAGGTCAGTTGGGTGTTGCTCTCCGGCTCCTTGGCAGTGTTGCTTTACGCTGAAGATGTCTTTCTGCTCCTCAGAATGAGAGGCTGAGTCAAAGCAGAGTAAACCGTATGTGGCTCCCCAGGACCCGGGTCGCAGAGGATGCCTCCTCTCTCTTCCCATAACACACATTGCCTTGGGCATTGTTATGTCTAAAAGGGTGGCTGGCATTGTAGCACTGCGCCGTAAAGCTGGGCTAGGAAGAATCAAGGAAACAGAGCACTTCCTTGGGCCAAGACACCCTAAGGAACTGTGCCATGTTCTGTCCTCCCAACACAGACTGGGGATATTTTACAGTCCTACAACCACTCTGAAGGCACATGAAAGGAAAAAGCACACTCGCAGTCAAAAGCACTACAGAGTGGGGTCTGAGAAAAAGCACTTAGCTGGCTTCTGTAGCTAGGATGATCACAGAGTGAGCGTGGTGGGTAGGCCTGAAGAGCGACATGGCCCGTAAGAGCCCGCCCTCAGAGGGGCTCTCTCAATATGGGTGGCAGAAGAGCTGGGCCTCATTCCTGGTTCTGCCTCAGCCAGCAGTGCTGGGTGGTGAGGGGCAGCCTCCCAGCCCATGGGCCCCTGTGCACTTTGCCCTCTGGCTTCGCAGCATTCGCCTGACAAAGCTCTCTGAAGTGAGCTCTCCTCTTCTCCTGGCTTGGACAGCTGCGCTGTGAACCAGCCTACGTTACTCAGTAACAAAGCTCACGGAAACAGGTGCTCACCAGGGCATCTGTCCAAGTGGCTGGATGACAAAGAAAAGCGTGCTGCCTGCTCACACCTCCAGCCTCCCGTCTCCTTGACCTTCACAGAAGAAGGAAGCAGTGTCAAAGAACAGCTTCACCTCCAAAGCTGTGTACTGTAATTGTTCCTTTCGATCCCAAGCAGACAGTGGCAACAGGATCAAGCTCCCTGTTAGTACACATCTCACCCAAGTCCCATGGAGGCAATTTTCTCCTATAGCTAGTGCTAAATGTCCCAGGCAGCCACCAACCCCTAAGCACACTGCTTCGCCACAGGCAGGATCCTATGCAGCCCATGCAGAGGCCAAGGAGACATGGCAAAGGTGGCCAGATGCCCTCAAGTGGATCCCAACCAGCCTAATGGACCCTCCTCCATAAAAGAATGAAGGCTGCCATCCCACACGTATCATGGGCAAAAAAAAAAAAAAAAAAAAAAAAAAAAAGCATAGTTAGGCCCAGGGCATTCCTTGTGTGGGCAGAGGGTCAAAGGAGAGCACCTCCACCCTAGACAAGGCAGCCACATCAGGAATCGGGTTCATTCTTCCTACACATCTGTCCATGGCCAGATATGGCAGCGTGACCTTCACTCTGGAGCTTGGAGAGTGACACCCCCGAGACAGCGCACGGGACGACACAGCAGAGGCTGGTCCGTGCTCACATCACTCATCCCCACTCTCTCCTCCTCGCCTTCCTTTCTTCCCTTCTAAAGGAGCTTCCTTCAGCTACCTTCGGTTAGCTGGAGCATCCTTGAAATACAGATAGTCAAAAAGCCAAAGCAAAAGCCCACTGAGCATTGCGGGCCCAAGCAGCCACAGACAAGATGCAGCAGCTGTTGAAGAGCAAAGCAGGGCTGAGAAGCCCCTTGGGGAAACCGAGCCACTTGGAGAATGTGCCATCTTCAGGGCCTGCAGCAAGTGTGTGCCTCTTGAGGTCTCAAGCTTTCCACCCATCAGACTTTCCAAGAATGATGCTTTCTTCATTTCAGTCCACACACAGCAGCTCCATCCTGGAAGAAGGCGCTTTGGGTCACCATTACTAGCCCAAAGCACAGCTAATGGCAGCTCTTGCCTATCCATGGAGAGTATCCTGTATGTAACAGTAGCTGGGTGCACCTGGATCT
Organism: Myocastor coypus; assembly: GCA_004027025.1. Taxonomy (NCBI): domain Eukaryota; kingdom Metazoa; phylum Chordata; class Mammalia; order Rodentia; family Myocastoridae; genus Myocastor; species Myocastor coypus. Next base: position 44,062 of record PVJA010014571.1, on the reverse strand, counting down.
CGGAGCAGAACACAGATGCAATGTGTTCACAATAATTTTTTTTTTTTTTTTTTTTTTTTGTCTTTTTGAGACAGGGTCTCACTATGCAGTTGAGGCTGGTCCTGAGCTCACTTTTGTAGCCCAGGCTGGTCTCGAACTCGCATCAATCCTCCTGCCTCAGCCTCCCGAGTGCTGGGATTACAGGCGTGAGCCACCACGCCCGACTTCACAATAAATTTTGTAAGAAGAAAACCACAGGTTTTCTCCTCTCAGGATGCCCTTTTGAGAAATGTCTTTCCATACTGGGTGGCTGGTCAGTAGTCAGAAAGTGAGCTCAGTTACAAAGGAGAAGACAGCCTCGGCAGCAGGGTCTTTTATATTCTAGCGAAAAGAAAGAAAATAGGGATGAGACCATAAGTAAACTTAGGCCAGTGCATGCATATCCCTTTGTGGTCAGTGACTTCTGTTGTTAGCCAGACAGATACATTTTGTACCAGCATTTGCTAACAAGCTGTTCTGAGGACAGCTTGGGCAGAGTGTAAGCCCCTGGGTTCTGTCGGTGCCACTTCACTGGAAATGGGCCCCAACTGTCTCATAAATGTGCCTGTCATAGCTGCACAAAGCACAAGAGAGGAAAGAAACATGCTGGCTTCTGATTCAACTTTTCTTTCCTGCTCCAGGTCCTCAGCAAATGTTCTTGGACCTCAGGGGCTTCCCCCCTCTGCAGCCTCCCTCTCCTCCCCTTTCCTACTTCAACCTCCTCCTGAGGACACGACTGCCCAGGACACACCCCCAGCTGACCCTGTCCTTTTTTGTCTCCCTGGCCCTTACCTCTGACCCAAAGGGACTGGAGTTTTCTCAAAAATAATGTCTTTGTCCTGAGCCCTCTTGGGAGCCTCAGACTCCTATTCGCATCCTGCACTAATCTCCACCTTCTTCTCAGCAGTGCCGCTTGCCCCTGCATTGCTCCACCTTGCTGCACGAAGACCAGACCTCGAGTCTTTCTCTCCCAGTCACCATAAGCTCACCATGCATCCGGTGACCCACCTCTCAGTTCTTTAACAATTGTCTGCAAGGCCCTCTCCTCTTCACAGCCACACAACTTCTGTTCTAGCTGATATAAGTTTGCTGATACAACTGTACTGTGGAACTCTCCAAGCTCTCCATCTTCTTTCTCAAAAGCCTGTACCTATTCATACCGTCTGCTCCACCGATATCAGACTTACCGTGACCTTCCCATGAGCATTTGTCCCTTGCGCCCTATGCCTTGCACAGAAACCCAGGTTTTGACACACTCTGTTTACCTTACATGTGGGGTTAGATGTGCACATGACATTGAAAAATACAGTGACTATTCACATTAGAAAATTATTATAGTAAAAGATACAATGCCATTAACCTCTTTCAGAATATTCCATTTTACTTTGAACACAGCTGTTGCCTCACTGGTGCCGCTTCTGAAACAGCCCTGGAAGTGTTTTGGATGAGCACCTTCAGCAAGTTTGATTATTAAGAAGATGCAGTGAATGCTGTGCTAGTCCTGCCAACAGAGAGGCGGGCCCAGGGCACACCGAGTGCTCTCCTCCTCCTGGGCGCTCACCAGATATGCCAAGGCAAAGCTTGTGGATCACTTCAGCATCAAGGGACAATGAAAAGTAATGTTCTCAGCTGATTCTGCACACCGAGGCAGCCACAGCAGTATGAGAAAACATTCAAGAAAAAAGAATGGGTGAGTCAAAGGGAGGAAGATGTTTGGGGGTAAATGATGACAATGTGTCATTTGCTCTATTTTTTCCATTGGTAACACTAGGTTTTTCAATCATAATTCCTACATATAGAGTGGATAAAAGAGTATACACATCACGTGAGAGATTCTCTGGTGGTTTTCTCATCCTTATAGTCTCTAATGTGCAGCATTATGCTTCACAATGCACAGGCTTTCTGAAAGCACTCACTTTAAGAGTGGGGGCTGGGATGTCCCACAATAAATGCAGGACAGACATCTTGGCTGCGCTAAAGTGAGGAGGGCTGGGACACACTCCTCCTGAGCACAGGGGAGGGCTTATGTTAACAGCTCCTGCAGCATCTACAGAATGGGGACCTCATGGGCCTTGTCCTCACGTGGTCTGCCCTTCCCCGGGCCCTGTATTCACAGCAACGGACACAGACAGGCTCCAACTCTCTGCCAACAGTCTGTCCTCCGACGTGTGTAAGCGGTTCCATGGCTGGAGATAGTTGGTTCACTGCAGCTGTGAAAGCCCAGGATGAACCCAGTCTAGATAGCAAACAGTGAGCACACCTGTGTAGGGCAGAGCAGGAGGAGCACCGGGCGGCAGAAGGAGCTCGGCCAGGGTCACGCCGGCTCTGATGGTCTGTTTGGCCTCCACTTCATTGCTGTCTTTTTTGCCAGCAATGACAGCAATGAAGCTTTTACTGTTTCTCCAATCCTACAAGCTCCCTAAGACATAGAAATCAAGGAATGTCCCAAAAGGCATGGAAGAGCTATAGGCAGAGATTAATCAAAAGAAATATGTGTACCAAAGGAGCCTCAGCACCCAGCGAGCATGGGCACAGATCCACCCAGAGAGACAGAATCTGGCGCCTGAAGACATCAGAGTGCCCACCCAGTGGGGCTGGATTTCAGGTGGTCCTCTGTCTGAGAAAGCTTTTAATGCCAGGTACCTATGCATGCTCAAGGCCTGTGAGGTTGATAGAAAGGAGGAAAGGAAAAAAATAAGGAGAAGAATGTAAAAATGCCCAGAGGTGAGCCATCACATTACATCTTCCTTATCATGAGGCACAGACTTGAATGTCTGGGTTAGTGGTGGGAGGACAGGGAGAGCTTGTACCAGCGGCCATGACCACAGTGTTCTGTATCTGGCTTACCCCACACATGCTCTGACCCTTCCCATCCTATGCAGGTGGCTGCCACAGAGCATCTCTCCCCTGGGAGGCCCCTCTGAAATATCATCATCCAATCAGACAAAGACAATGAAGGCAAAGTGCACAGCCAAGGCATCACACGCATGGAGGTCAGGGTTCTTAACAGATCATACATGCATGTGGGAACAGTCCACCGCCCTCACAGAACCCCAGTGGCTGCTCCAGGCTTTGTGAAAGAGCTGGAATACAATGCAGGCATGGGGATCAGAGAGAGCGAGTCTGCCCTTGGATAAGGACCAGGAGTGGGGTCTGGATGTCACCTGATGGCCCTGCCTCCATGCAGGTCTCCTTGTGGCTCCCACATCCACCCTGGCAATCCAGGCACATGGCATGGGCTAACTGCAATGTGCTTCTTGCTTCCATCAGTAAATATTAAACAACAACATGACTCCACTTATTTATGTTAGAGTGGATAATTTTATGGGGCGATGATAACAAAGCTATTATTTGTTGCCCCAAAGCTATGTCTGTTCAAATACAAGGCACAACTGGCCCACTTGTTCCAAGCAGTCTGGTCAACATGATCCACAAAGCAAGACAAAGGTAAGGACAGGACAGTGACAATGAAAGCAGCCAGGGGCCAGCCTCAGGCTGAGACAAGCCAGAGGGGGCCACCCTGCATCAACACACAGTAGACAATGCAGGCGTCCTGGCCACTTTGTTTCCAAAACAGAGAGCTGAATCTAAGGATCCTGGTTCCTGCAGAATGAAGGAGTCCCCGGTCTGGTGCTTTTTCCCTTCCAGTCTTCTGCCTTCTAATTGTCTTCAGCACACACTACAAAAAGGACTGAACTACTTGGCGGCAGAGTATGCCCCGCCCCACCCCCACAGTGCCTGTGTTTTTGAGGCAAACTCTGGGATTGTGCAGAAATTCTTTCCCCATTGTTGATGGTTTTCCATGTAGGAGAGGCAGATTTTCCATTGGAGACTCTGCTGTGCTTCCAGTCTAAGGGCTCATTAGTCTCTTTACCTATCTATGGCCCTATTTGCTTGTGACAGTGAGGCATATACATTATGTTGTTGTTGTTTTATAACCAGAGTATGTAACACCGAGGAAGTGTCCAGCAAATTAATAATTAGGCAAGAAGAAAAATGTAAAAAGTCAGTCTTTTCAGCTACAAAAGGAAGAGATCTGTGCTTTGCTGGTAGCCTCTGGGAGGCTTCTTCCAGGGATATGCATGTTCCCCAAAGACAGAGCTCTGAGCTGATGCCAACACCAGAAGTAGCTGGCCACTGGCCTATAGGCTGTGAAGATGCAGCCCCGTTAGTCATTTTCAAAGCCATCCACACAGCCCAGAACTTGGCACCAGGTCCACATCTCCTCTGTAGGAAAACAACTTCATTTTTCCAATAAGGATAGATGTTCCTCAGTTTTTAATGGGACAATGTCTCAATAAACCTTGGGAAGTTGAAATGACCCCAGCAGCACTGGGCACCAGAGTGTGCGAGTTGTTCATTTCATGATCACAGGGCTGAATGAAAGCTGTGTAGCACGGCCACTGCTCGGAGTCACAAGAGCAAATCACACAGCACACTGTAAGCCCAGAAGACATAAATTCAGTGTTGCTTCTGGCAAGTCATGATGCTGCACACCTGTAATCCCAGCACACTGGGAAGCTGAGGCATGAAGATTGATTGCAAACTCAAACCCAACTCAGACAACTAGCTATTTAGCAAGGCCATCTCTCAAAATTAAGAATTATGAAAGGGTCATTGTAAAGGCCCTGGGTTCAATTTCCAATAATTAAAAAAATAAAAAGAAGTATGCATAACATTTTCATACCACCATGAAGTTAAACTATCAAGAATTAGGACCCACATGTATATTCTATAGGCCTCTTCCAAGTGGCAGCATTATATTATGTCCTTGAGACACAGTGGTATATGGGAACAGGTGAGGGTCAAGAGTAGTTGTCACCTCAGGGAAAGATGAGCAGTAAGAGCAAATGCTAGATCAGAGAGCAGAACAAATGTCAGGAGAGTAGGCAGGGTGCTGTGTAGCAGACGAAGGGCAATGAGGAGAGAACTGGAAGTAGGGAGACTGTGGCTGGGATGAAGGCTCAAGGGACAGAGGAAGGACGCTGCTATACAGAGGGCCCTGGATCTCTCCACATGTAGCTAGACAGATGTCATGGGTGCCACTCACAGGAGAGAACTGGAAGAGGAAGAGGCCTAAGACACAGAGCAGGACTGGTTCTAGTTTTTGAACCTGCCAAGCAATGAATGAAGGTACTACCAAAGCATAGGAGGAAGCCCAGGGCCAAGGCAGGACAGGTCCCATGAAGGATGTGTGTTCACCCTCGTACACTGCTGCTGAGCAGCCAGGCATCTCAGCTGCTAAACAACCAAAGATGCAGAGATCCTCAGTTATGGGGACTGCGGTGCTGTGAGGGGCCCAGAGCAGGCAGGGCTACGTTAGAATGGTGGAGAAGCCATTGGGAAGGAAAAGATGCAGCCATGTGTAGGCAAATTTTGTGCCAAGTGAGAGGCATGCGGTAACTGTGGAGTTTTATATTCTTTTTTTTTTTGTCTTTTTGAGACAGGGTGTCACTATGCAGTCGAGGCTGGCCTTGAGCTCACTTTTGTAGTGCAAGCTGGTCTCGAACTCCCACCAATCCTCCTGCCTCAGCCTCCCGAGTGCTGGGATTACAGGTGTGCGCCACCACGCCCGGCTGTCTTTGTTTTGTAGATGAAATTTGAGCATGGTTCACATTGTGCTGCAGGAGTCTCAGTAAGAGGGAGAAAGGGAATACCCAGGAAGCAAAGGGGTTGTGTGTAGGATCAGTTTCCTACAAAGGTAAGACAGGAAGGAATCCAGTGCTGTTCAGTCGTGCTAGGACTGAGGGGGTGGAATGGGCCTCAGGCAGGGAGGAACGTTCTCCACTGGACTGAAGGGAAGGAAGGCAGTCAATAAAGTGGTATCTAGGCATGAGTGCTGACTGCCTGGACAAGGAAGTACAAGGAAAGTTACTGGCTGGGAGCTGCTGCTTTACTCCCTAAAGGAGCATCTGAGGTACATTAGTTGCTCAGTGGGTAAAATCAGAGTAGAAAACATAGCATCATCAGCTGCAGCAGAAAACTTCTAGGGTTCTCCTGGGGCTTCCACAAGTGCCATCTTGCTCAGCAGTTGGAGTGATCAGTGTGCAATGCTGAAGCACCGCATGTGTTACTGGTGAGGCCACTTGGAACCTGTGGTACAGCTCACAGCTGGAACTAGAGCACCTGAGAACACAGCATACCAGGGCCAGGACAGCACACAGCAGGACAGCCAGCACTGGCGGGGTGGCACGTGGGGTCAAAAAGGAAGGAAAGACCTCCAGATGTGGCAGCAGAAGGAAAAAACTCCATCCCTAAAAGCTGTAAATTGGCTAAGAATATGTTCATTCATTTAACTCCACAACAAATCTGCCCCCATTCCGGGACATCATTCCCTGATGCATCTCTCTTAGCTGGTTATTTCCACCTGTGTCCTTCAAAATAGTTCAGCAAGAACCACTAATGAGATTGCGTGGAAATTTAAAATACCCTGAGCTGCATACAGAACCCTAGAGATGCCAAATTTAAGAAACATTTGCTCCTGCTGTCAAGTTCCAGAGAGAAATTAAATTTTCTGGTTCCTTTAAATCCAAAGACCAATGAAACTGAAGACTAAAATTAAATTTTTGCACATTTAAATTTTTTTAAATGTTTTAAAATAGAATACAAAAAATAATTTTTTAAGAAGCACTAGAAATGATACAGAACTTCACTAAACAAAGCAATAGGAATTCAATAGTGGTCGTTGTATTGCATACTGTTGTCTTCAAATTAGTTCAGATTATCAGATACAATCCTGTAATATTAGTCAAAAATTACAGAAAATTTAAAAGGTAAAAAAAAGTGAGCACTAACTTCTTTCTCTCTCTCTCTCTCTCTCTCTCTCTCTCTCTCTCTCTCTCTCTCTCTCTCTCTCTCTCTCTCTCTTCCTTCACTCACTTTTGTTTCTATTTCCCTCTTCCCAGTTGTTCTTCCCCTTGAAACAGCTTCTTTTGCTTTCTCAGCATCTGTTGTACCTTTCAGATCCTATCTAATCTTTCAGGTCTTTACCGTAGGGATCTAATACGATGCTCACAGATGCAGGTCTAATTTATTTCACTTATAAGTATGAATGTGGTCTCTAGTTGTATCACTTATGTATAGAAGTCTAGAGTTTATTTTTTATGGAAAGCCCAGCTTGCTCTGGGGGTGGGGCTGGAACAGCATGTGGTGCCAGGGACCGAACCGCAGTCCCTGCAGTTGCCTAGCTTGCCTAAACAGGCACTTTAGACCGCTGACACTTCTCAGGGGCCCCATCTTTTTCAATACCGGAGTAATACTCCATTGCATAAAAATGCACATTACCCCCCCATTCTTCAGGTGATGGTATTTGGGTTGTTTCCAAGATATAACTATGACAAATTGCACTGCTATGCAACATGGGTGCATATGTCACTGTGGTAGCTTTTCAGTTGTTTTTGAAATTCTGAGAAGAGGATTAGCTGGGCTGAATGGGATCTCCAATTCTAGTTTATTGAGGCATCTCTACACTGCTTTCCATGTTGGTTGTACCAGTCTACATCCCCTCCAGCAGTGGATAAGGGTTCTTTTTCCCCACAACCCCCCAGCATTTGCTATTTACTGACTTCTTGATGATAGACATTTTTTCTGGAGTGAGATGGTATCTCAGTGTTGTTTTACTTTCCATTTTTCAAATCACCGATGATGTTTAACATTTTTTCATGCATTTATTTCATTTGTATTTCTTCATCTGAAAAGTGTGTATTCATCTCAGTAGCCCATTTTTTAATTGGGTTTTTAAATTTTGACAGTCTAATTTTTTTAATTCTTGATAAATTCTGGATAAACGTCCTTTGTCTGAAAGACAGTCAGCTATAACTTTTTTTCGCAGTTCATGGGTCTTCTTTCTACTATGTTGGAGATTTTTTTTTTTTTTGAAGTGCAGAAACTTTTCAAAAAGATAAGATGCCAGTTGATTTTTTGAAGTATTTCTCATGCTGTTTGGTTTTTGCTGTGAACTCTCTGCCTACCTGTATGTCTTCAAGACTTCTAACTACTTTTCTCTCCAGTAAATTTAGAGTTTCTATTTTAATATTGAAATCTTTGACCCATTTTCACTCTAGCCATGAGTCTAATTTTAGCCTTCAGCATATGGAAATCCAGTTTTACCAGCACTGTTATTAAAGAGGCTGTCTTTCTTCCTGTGATTATGGTTGGCCCCTTTGTGAGAATGTTAGAAGTCCAGAAAATAAGGACTTATTTCCCCTGATTTCTCATTGCACTTAGTGTCAGTAGTGTGGCTTCTAGAAGCCCACACGCAGTTTTTGTGTCTATGACCTGGGCTTCTTACACCAAAATCAACAGTTTCCCCAGTGTTGACCCCTGCTGTGATTCCTTTGGGGAAGAGCCCAAGGGTGCTTAGTATTCACAAGATGATCTAGAATCAGATTTAGTAAATAGCCATTACTGGTCTACCAAACAGAAGCCCAAGAAGCATTGCATTCAGAAATCTGTATGTAGATTCTCCAGGCAGACATGGCACAGCACACCGGGCATTTAGCTGCAGCCTCTGCCATGCTGGCACATTCTGGAACACAGCTGCCATGCAAGGCAAACTAACCATCTACCTGGTGATTTCTAGAAGGCTGTATAAAGAAGTTCTCTTACCTGCAGCTGAAACTCTACGTGAGAGAGATACTGCTTAAGAAGGGAGATAATGCCTGAAGAAGGTGAGCTCAAATGGGAGGTCCTAAGACTTGAGGCTGGAGCACAAATACATGAGCTCAACCCTACCAACCCCTCCCCCGACTTTCATTAGCACAGCCAACTCTTGCCCCACTCCTGCTCTGCCTCTATTACTGGAAGTTGCTGAAATGCTGAGACTCTAAGTTCTTCACCTCCATGCCTTTACTTTACTTAAGGTGGATGAAGACAGAGTGTCACTCTGTAAAGTCTGTCACTGCAGCCTTGAACCCTTCATACACACAACTACAAGCTGACTTGAATCAAATAATTAAGAGATAAATATGTAAGTGTTTAGGCTTAATGCTTTGCACCCAGGCCGTAGAGTCAAAATCTAGTGAGATTCCAGCCACAATTTTGATGCTGTAGATAGAATGGAGTCATTTAAAGCCACACTTAGACTGGGCATGATGGCGCATACCTGTAATCTTGGGAGGCTGTAAATAGGTGGATCACTGCAAGTCTGATCTAGTAGTAAGACCCTGAACCTCCTATAAACCCTTCCCTAAAGTACAATTGTGATGTTCTGGTGTCGGTGCCAAAAGGAATGACGAGAAACCTGATGAATTTAGCTCAGAGGACTCACTGAGACTTGTCTCTCTCGAAGTGAGCCCTGACCCACAGAAAGGTATCACTTTTATTGAGTACTCAAGGACAGGCTAAAGAATTTGCATAACTGCTTTGGGGAATACAGACTAGAGATCACTACCTCTTTTACCATTTACATAACGTTAAGTTACTACAAATGCTAATTGAAAATATTCCAAGCAGGGGAGGAGACAACAAGTAACATCCCAGGCAAGGGAAGAGACAACAATCAAGGAGCCATTAGAAGAAACGGTTATCTGCCTCCTTGAATCCAAGTTTCAGAATCCCCCTACAGCTGTCCTTGGGCTTTATTGTTCTCTACTTAAGATGCTTGGTCCTTATCTCTACATACAATAGTAATAATAATAATAATAATAATAATAATAATAGTAGTAGTAGTAGTAGATAATAAAGACACTTATGGAGAAGTAGGTCGTCTGAGTAGTATTTATGAAATGAACTAAGCTAATAAATTAAAACAGTACACAAAGGAAAACAATAAAACCCAGATAATTTCACTGGTGAATTCTATTGAACACCTGAGAGAAATATTAACAATTTATCACAGTGCTCTCCAGAAATTAAGGGCAAAGTAACCCTTCCAACTTATTTTAGGTCAATGTTACCCTACTGCTGCAGCTGGACTGTCTCAGTGACTCTTCTCTCATTGCTGGGACAAGTACCTGACACCCAAAATGAAGGAAGGAAAGGTTTATTTAGCTCACAGTTTGTGGAGGTTTCAGTCTATATTCAGCTGGCTGCAAGGCAGAGCAGCACTTGTCAGAGAGCAAAGACCAGAGAGGAAGGGAGTGGCAGTAGCTCAAGTGACTACCTAGCCTCTCTGCCCTCCTTACATTGTAATGCAAAATACCTGCTCAAGGCCAGGTACAGCACCCACACTGACAACAACCAATCCCAAACTCCAGAAGCTGCCACATAACTATATGAAGCTTTGGGGGGATAGCTAGACACAAACCATAACATAGACCAAAAAAAATACTATAGGAAGAAAACTATAGACCAATAGCTACTACGAAGAGAGATGAAAATATGCTTAACAAAATATTAGCAAATAAAATCCAAAAATTATAAAAAGCATGATAAATCACTATCATGTGAGCTTTTTATCCCAGGAATGAAAATCTGGTCCAACATTCAAGTATCAATTCATATAATCTTCCATGTTCATAGACAGGATAAGAAAAATGAGATTATATCATCATATGACGATATACATCTACCTACATAGAGCCAAAGCATCTAAAATTAAAATTTTACTTATGTAAAAAGTCCCCAAAAGACTAGGCATAGAAGCAAATTTCCTCACCGCAGAAAGGGCATATGTCAGTGAAAGAAAGTGGTCACATCATAAGGGCAGGAGCCTGAGCACGCTCCCTGAAGGAGGGAGCGAAGCAGGCACGTTGTTGCCATCACTCTGCCTCACGCTGCCGTGCAGTGAGATGAGAAAGAAAATGGAGCTGCACAGGTTGGGGCAAGTAACGGACTCTACTCGCAAATGACATGAGTGCCTCTGATAAATCCAATGACACACCAGTTCCCCCAAAATTTCCTGATACCAATAGGCTGCTAAGTAGCAAGGCCAATGCATAGAAGCCCTATAGACTAGAAAACCAGTTGAAATTTGAAATTTAATAAAGAATTCCATTATAATTGGCAAAGAGAGGGAAAAAGGAAGGAATAAAGAAGGAAGGACATGGGGAGGCCATCTCATGTACAACTACAAAATTAATATCCACAGCGAGTATGTTCAGAGATCTATACACTGGTGAAATAAGCCAAAGAAAGTCCGAGCAAGAAGGATGCATTGTGTAGCCATGGAAACAAGCCTCAACATCCTTAAGAGGGTCATGTCTTACCAGCGTGGTCTATAAATTCAGTGTAGTTCCAGCCAAAATTCCAGAATCTATAAATTAGAACAACATTGAGATGCCCCTGAATAATATTAAATAAATAAATAAATAAATAAATAAATAAATAAATACTTCCTAGAATATCTAGAAACAAAACACTAGCAACGTCATGGTGAGGATGGAGAGCATCAGGGGCTTTACTCAGTCCAGCTGGAGGAAATATAGGACAGCTGAGCAGGATTCTTCACCTGCTTATTAAGGTGCTGTCTTCACACCCCATTTTCACATCTTAAAAGTGCAGTTCTGTGACACTGATAAGTGCATACACTCATGCAACTACCAGCACATGGAGCTGTGCAAAACCTTCACCTCCCCAGGAAGTCCTCTTCTTTGTCTTCCCAGCCAGTACTCAATACCCGCAGCCAGGCACACACACACATGCACACACACACACACACACACACACACACACACGCATGCACATACACACACACATGCACACATATTCTGAGCACTATACCTGTTATTAGGTCTGTTATTAACCTTCACATAGTTGGAATATGTAAAATGTGTTCCTTTGCATTTGACTTGTTTCATGTATGTTTTGGAGATTTATCTACATGATTCTGTCTGTCTGTCTGTCTCTCTCTCTCTCTGTCCCTTTCTGTCTCTCTCTGTCTCTGTCTCTGTCTCTCTGTCCTTCTGTGTGTGTGTGTGTGTCTTCCTTTCTGTCTCTCTCTGCCTCTCTGTCTGTCTTTCCGTTTGTCTCTTTCTGTGTGTGTGTATCTCCCTTTCTGTCTCTCTGTCTCTCTGTCTCTCTCTGTCTCTGTCTCTCTCTCTGTCTCTGTCTCTCTGTCTCTCTTTGTCTCTCTCTTCCTGTCTCTCTGTCTCTCTCTTCTCTCCATCTCTTTGTCTCTCTCTGTCTCTCTTTATCTCTCTCTCTTTCTGTCTCTCTCTGTCTCTCTGTTTCTCTGTCTCTGTCTCTCTGTCTCTCTGTCTCTCTGTCTTTCTCTCTGTCTCTCTGTCTCCCTCTCTCCCTCTCCCTCCCTTCCTTCCTCCCTCTGACCCCTCCTTCCCTTTCATTGTTTGAATTTCCTCAATGCATCAACGTATCTCCTCTCCTATTGATAGACATTTGCACTATTTTCAGTTTTTTACTGTAAGCAATAAAGCCTCTATGAACACCACTGAACAAGCTTTGTAGAAATACTCTTTTCTCCATCTTCCTGTTTTCATCTAATCTATCTTTAGCCATTACAATAGACTGAATACATATACCCACCTCCCAGGTCCATAGGTTGAGCAAATCCCTGATGTGATCAGATTTGGAGGTGAGGCCTTTGAGATGCACTTAGCACAGGACGGCAGAGCCTCCCTGTCAGATTATTGCCGCTCTAAGAGATCCCAAGAGATGCATGGCCTTCTCTCATGCCACACTCCAGTAAGAGGTGTGTCCACCCCAAAGGACACCCTGGGAAGTGGCCCTTGTCAAGTCTTGGATCAGCCACAGCCTGCAGTTGGGCTTTCCATCCTCTCTTCCTTCCGAGTGACCCATTTTATGGCATATTGTCATAAGGAAAGAAGTGGACTGAGACAGTTGTTCCTGTGCAGGTAGAGAGGGCAGAGCTGGGGAGAGTGGGAGAAAGTCTGAGATCTCTGTGTCATGCCAGGTGAGTGGCCGCCTCACCGTGGCCGGCCAGAGTGGGAACTGGACATGCTTATTCCCCAGAATGTGTCTCTGCCTGTTCCCTGTATGTGCTGGCAGTCCCTGGTCAATCCTAGTGAACTGCTATGGACCCTGGAAGTCACTTCCTGTACTATAAAGAAACAGCGTTCCTTCTGGTTTCTTCTGAAAATGCATCACCTTGGACACAGTCTCAGACATGTCATCTGGTCAGGTATGGCACACGGCAAATGGTGGGTGTGAGGCTGGAGAGCAGGTGGAGCGGGTTTCAGCGCCAGGTTCTCAGGTCATTAATTGAGCTACCTGGAACAGCAGCCTAAGTTCTCTAAGTGCTTTTATCTTCTCTAATTGATGGGCAGAAAGTCCCCAGGCTTGCCTGGTGATGAAAGCGTCACAACCATTTCATGAAATTTGTAAAGCCAGCATGCATGCAAGTGCCCGGCTGCATGGACCCACGAGTCTTGCATCTTCTTCTCTCCCTCTTCTTTACCCTTCTTCTTTCACTCCTTCTCCAGGTCTTCTCCTGTGTGCACATGTGCGTGGCCCCCTTGGGCTCTAGATAAGGTGAGTACCTCAAGTGTCCTCTGGACTCAGACAGCATGAAGGAGGAGGGATCCCAGAAGCAGCAGGACGGTCCCTGCCTGAACCCACACACCTAGCTGTAACTTCTGCATAGGGCCGCATGACCAACACCCTGCATCTCCTGCCTCGGCCCTTTTGACCTTGGCAGGGCAATTGTGGCCCACACTGCACAGAATGGACCGCCCTAGGGGCAGAGGGGGCTAACTGCTCTGCTGTTTGCAGGGCTGGACAGAGCGGCGAGTGGTGCAGCCTTCATCCTGTGCACGCACATGGGCAGGATCGGGGAGGAGCAGGCACGCAGTGTAGGGCAGGGTGTGCGGAAGCCACAAAGACTCGTGGTGAAAATTTGGGGGGCACAGTGGTGTTCATCCCCCGTGAAGAGCACAGCAAGGGGCTGGGGGTGGAGAGGACAGGCGCACAGGTGCCTGAGGACAATAACAGCCACAAAAGTCTCTGCCAGAACCACAGCCCTGCACAAAGGCCTCCACAACCTTACCCAGAAAGCACTCCTGCAAGGACATCCATGCAGCACCTGCAGCCTGGCTTTGGGCTGAAGCCACTTTCATCAGTGGCCCTCAGAGTCCAGGATCATGGAGTCTAAACAGCTCCTGTCATCCTCAGTATTTTGCATCTAAACACTGCTTGACTCACCTCCTGGGGCACACGTGGCTTATACTGTGCTGTGTGCATTTCCTTTTGCATTCTCAAACTTATTCACCTTCAGAAAACACCTTTGCTTGTTACTTAGTTGATGACACTGACTGAGAGGGCCTTCCAGGGAGCTGCAGAAGCTCTCAAGGCTACCACAGAGGTCTTGCTATCCTGAGCCTGTGTGGTCACAGAGGAGAGAAGTGAGTGTTTCTGCCATGCGGCTGCACAAGAGTGGACAGCGACCAGAGGATGGTGCCAGCCTGAGGGGCCCTGGGTAAGGCTTGATTTATTCTATAAGCTCTTGTGGTAGCCTGCGAGTGAGGCTGTGTGCCAACAGTCACACCTGGGGAATCCTCTGTGTCACTCAGAGCCAGCAGGGCCTCCATGGGCAGGACCCCTCTCCAGAACACAGTGCCTGGAGCAGCTGCTACTCGGAATGCACCAGCCATCCAGGGAAGGTCAGGAATGCTACATGTATCCTGCCCATCAGTACTGGGAGTAAGGAGGGAATCTGAGGCTTACGGGGCTAGTTAGCAGACTGGAGCTCCTATGTCTGGGAGTCAGGATCCTCTGTATGCACCCAACCCTGTACTCTCGGTGGGGAGTAGTGCTGTTAGCAGGAAGCGTAGCACTGCTTCTCTGTGATCACATTTATTAAGCAAGGGCAGTTGGGCATGTTAAGTTCCATTGAAGTGGAAATTATTTTGGCCAAAGTACCCTTGCATGGTACCGCAGCCACACAGGCAGTGAAAGATGCCCACATGGCCACAATGGCCAGTACCTGGGCCTTGATCTCCTGCAGTCCCATGCTGCTGGGGCCCAACCACCTTTGTTACCTGAAGACACAGCATCACGTCAAGCTAGAGACCTTCTCCCACTGTATGGCCCCAAAGCCCTATGGTTCTTGCTACTGGAACAGGGCAAGTTTTTGCCTAAGAACCTTGTTGATTTAGAAAGACTGCAACCTCCATCACCTTTGGAAACAAATCTATTTGAACTTCTCCTAGGAGCTCAAACCTGTGACGTCCGGATTTAGTCAACAAAGACTTCCCAGCCATCATCCTGGAGGATGGAGCATGGAGGCGAGGCAGGGGCTGCCCCCTCCATTGCTCTGCAGCAGGAGCTGAGCCTCAAGGTGCACACATGCATGGGAACCACTCTACACAGACCTACGGGATGGACGCAAGGAAGCGTTTTCAGGGAAGCACCCGCTGTGTCCTAGGAAAACACTATCTTGTCAGCCCTCTATCTCCATGGACTCTACATGCACACATCCAACCAACTGCAGACCGAAAATGCCTCTGCACTGAGGACACACAGAATTTTCTCCTTGTCATTATTTCCTAGGCAATTCAGTGTAACCACTATTTTTATAACATTCTTGTAAGTAATCTGGAGATGACTTAAGGTGTATGGGGGCGGGTAATTTACAGATACGATGCCATATTATATAAGAGACTTGAGTGCCCATAACTTTTGGATTCCGTGGGGAGCCGGCACCAGTTACCTGCTAACACAAAGGGACAACTGCAGAGGCAACAGTCAGATGGAATCTTCATGAACCAAGTGCAGGTGTAGTCAGGGAGCCCAGGGAGCAGCAAGGCCCTGCCTGACATCTGCTCTCTACAAACACAGTCAGTTAGAGACCGCCTCCACAGTGACCTTTAACACATTCCATGTGGTTCCTTCATAAGTAACCCTGCCTTAGTTCCAGGAGTGGCCTCTTTGGAAGCCATTCTGTGAGGCCTGTTGGACATTTCAGTCTCATTTAGGCAAAATCTACATTCATACACTGTGTTCCAAGACATTCCACCACTTACCACACGGACAGCCCAGGGCAAGAGCAGGCTGGCACGGGGGTCTCTGCCATCCCAAGGCCTAAGTCGCAGAGGAGACTCCTGGGTCATGTGGGAGCAGGAACCTTGGAGGAGAAGGGAGTACATAGAAATGAAAGAGCAGTTGCCCCAGCCCCAAGCAGCACCTTCTCCCTTTTGTTCCAAGCCCTCCTCGGGAACCCAAACGGTCACCCAGCTCTGTTACTGCCCAGTATCCCCTTGAACCTTTCCCTGCTGCTACCACAGCCCCACTCCTCTGGCTGGTAGCCATCCTAACCCATGTGACTCCTGGCATCCAGGAGGCCCATCCCATGCCTACACACAGCCCCCTTCCTCCACCCTGGCCCTCTCTTGTTCATTCTCCATGCTGTGGGCAGAGTTTTATTAACAGAAAACCTTCTCATATTTCCTGGCCACAAGGCCCTTGCCTATAGCTGCAAACCCAGCTCCAGCTTGTCTGCCCCCTCCCACCCCCACACCCATGTCCTGCTCTCAGCAGGGCCTCAGTATGGCTTCATCCTTTGCGCAACAATCCCAGGCCTCAGCTCTTAACAGTTTTCAGGCCACCAGCAGCCTTCCTGGTGCACCAGCTGCACCTTGGGGCCCCTGCCTCCTACAGTTGCAATGTGATGTCACAGCTTTTTCTCCCATTGCTGAGGCCCATTGTTTCTTCCTTCTAGAAAACTGATCTATGTTAGACTGGCAAGAAACAGTGAAGGAATGGGTGAACACACCGAGGCAGGTCAATGCAGAACGATGCGTGGCTCTCTAGAATCTGCCCTTATGCAATAGGTTATCTAAAGGAAGATGTCTCCAGCTGTACCCAAAGTGAGCAGAGGGAACCCACGCCTTAGGCAGCTGGTGCCCCAGAGGCCAAGGGCTTGTGCTGGATGCAGAAGACTGTGTTGTGACTACCAGAGGACGCTTCCAACCCAGAGCCACTACCGTCCCTCACCACTAATGCAGGCAGAAAAGAAATGCAAAAGATGACCACTCGGGGCAAGAAGCAGACACAGGGCATGGCCCCCTGGACCTGAACAGTGGGTGGATCCCTCACAGCCTCCAAAGAAGCAAGGGATGAAGAGAGGTGCTGCTCTACCGCGTTGTGTCCGGCCTTTTACCTAAACAGAGCTTGAAAGTGGCTTGTTTCCCAGCAATGAGCTCCCATCACTGCAATCAAGGAAGTGCTGCACATACACGCCAGACCTCCGGTGCTCTGTGGAAACCCGCCTGTGCCCAGAAAACAGAAGGAAGGCTGAGTAGGGGCTTGTGTGCCCTCCTTGCTCAGTGGATCCCTGTTCACACGTGCAGCCTGGGTGTAATAGATTGGCTGCCTTCGTCGGCAATGATCCAGAGCGTCTGTGGTGATCACAGCAGGACTTCAACCACTGACCTCCCCCATAGAACAAGCTACTCAGAAAGTGTGGAGGCTGCCGCTAGCGGTGGGTCTCTTGTTCCTCTAGCCAACTTCAGTCTGGAGCAAGAAGCCCGCCCCCTGCATAGCCCAGCACACAGACCCTCATACCCGGTCTCTCTGCTACAAGTGAACAATGCCAGGAAGTGTTCTGCTGACCAAGCCCAGGACACTGCACAGCTTTCCTTCTTTGTTTGGGTTTATAGTTTAAGATCCAGACCCTTTCAGCCTTAGCTGGTGACCCTCGAGTTTGGCTGTCACTAGCACCTTGATATCCTCAGGGATATCAACATCACCCAAATGTTCTGCAGTGGTGGAGACTCTTGTCAAAATGCTGCTTGTTAATCTTGCACCCAACCTCCGGGGAGTCCCTGGGGGTGTTCTGGAAAAGAAAGCCCCACAGTATAGTGTGAGATGCAGGCCAGGACTTGTGTGGCCCCATCCTGGAGTCACGTCTCCTCTCCAACCATTCCAGTGACTCCACAATGACGCTTGTGCTCCTTCATTCCTCATCCCCCAAGTGACTCCCACAGGGCAGTCACTGGTCTGCATCTGGTGCACTCCATATAGCAGGGAGGCTGGTGAGCAGAGACCCATGGCTTGATCCAATGTAGGCGTCTCTGGTCCTGCCTTCACTATCTCTGTCCTCAGTGAATGGGTGGTCAGAGAACATCCAGGAGGACAGCACATCAAGAAGTGGAGCCGGCCCAGGAAAACTTGGGGTGTGCAGAGTGTGGAGCGCAGGCAGCCCAGGGCAGAGAGCAAGTCACGAAGCTGGGCGTAGGTGTGAAGACAAAAGGCCCAGCGGGCAATAATCCTCAGAGACAGATTATTCCCACGCCTGTGTCAGAGTACCCACAGGAGAGCAGCAGCATTCGGGACATCAGCAGAGAACTGCTATTTACTTCTTGCCCTGAACAGGCTCTCAGAAGGCCTCTGCAGCCAGCCTGCCCTGTATGTGTGTCCCCAGTCTTCAGGAATGAGGAGGGCAAGGATGGGTGCTATAAGCACCCTGTCACAGAGGACTTACAGCAATGGGATGCACAAGGACACAGCCAGCTCCCAGGTGCAGGGGTCCCTCCAGTGCTGCCAGTGCCAGCAGAGGACTCTGAGGCCCCGCTCACCTCTCAGTGCCAAGCCCTGTCGGAACTCTTGCCCTCTGGACCCACCTCCAGCAGCATGTGCACACCTTCTCCTCCTGCTGCTCTGCTGGAAAACCACACTTATTTTCAGTGAAGTCCGTGCACACAGTGAAACTGTAGAGTTTTAAGAAGTTGATGTTTTAAAAAGTAGCACACCTGGCACAAAATCCTCTCTACATCCTAGAGGAAAGTATTTTCTACTGTTAAAGATTGTTTCTAGCATTGGTTTCTGTGTGTCCGTGTGATATTCTATTGTTGCATTTCTTGGTGGTTCTGTATGGTGAAGTTCTGCCTGCAATGGAAGGTGAGAGGTGAGAGGTGAGAGGTGAGAGGTCACCTCTCTCCACACTTCTATCCTTGCCTGAGCCTCCTCTCCCAGTAGTTGGGGTTTATCTTATTAATGGGAGGTACTGGTCATGGTCTTCTGCTACCAACATCCCTCTTTTCTGACACAACTTGGAAGTTTATCTTTTTTTCCAGGAGTCAAACATCACTTTGGAATAAATTTCCCCATACTTCTTGCCAACATTTCGA
The DNA here is from genome assembly GCA_004027025.1 of Myocastor coypus. Lineage (NCBI taxonomy): Eukaryota > Metazoa > Chordata > Mammalia > Rodentia > Myocastoridae > Myocastor > Myocastor coypus. Next base: position 25,061 of record PVJA010014571.1, on the reverse strand, counting down.
AGTTTTTTTTTTTTTTTTTTGTCTTTTTGAGACAGGGTCTTGCTATGCAGTTCAGGCTGGTCTTGAGCTCACTTTTGTAGCCCAGGCTAGTCTCGAACTCACATCGATCCTCCTGCCTCAGCCTCCCGAGTGCTGGGTCGAAGTTTTTGATACAGTCATTTAATGCAGCAAAACTTTCCCAACTATTCATATAGTTATGTTTTATTTTTTTCTTCAACTTTTGAGAAGGTCCTTGACACTTTATAGTTTTCTTCCTTAATACAATAGCTTCTTGTTTTGTGGTTCAACTTTCACAGCTCACTGTTTCATGGGTTTGCAAAAAAAAAAAAAAAAAAAAAAAAATTAATCTAAATTACCTACTGTGATTTTCACTATATCACAGGATTTTGCAGTGTTATACAGTGCTACATACACATTTATATGCATAGTATTTAAGGTTTTGATGATTTTTGCCTAAAAATTTAAAATACATAAAAATAAATTAAAATGTTAATTCTAACATATTGAAAGAATCTTAAATCAAAATAAAATTCATTGTTTATAGTAGGTATTTCTTTAGTGGATAAATATATGCTGTACTATACAGTGTATGTGTGTTCTTAAAATTTTGTAGGTTTATGAGTTTAGAACATGGCTAAGAACATTAGAAGTGATTTTAAAAGTGCAGGAAAAGTTTATAAGAGTGTGGGAAGGGTTTATAAAGCCATATATATATACTAAAATAAATACAATGTCGCTGCTCTGCTGATTTTCACTTATCACAGGAGCGCCAGAACTTTGACCTCTGGAACGGAGCCACCCTGAATCCCTGGGCTCTAGACTGCCTGGGCTGGGGTTTCATGGCTAGAAAACTAGCACCTGCCTCATGTGGGTGAGGGTGGCCAGATAGTCACAGGCTGCAGAGGGAAGAGACCAAATGGTAACTGGACTGGCTGCTATGACCTGAGGAGAGGGGTTCACTGCCCAAAGAGTATGCTGGGAAAATGGGGGCGCCTGTGGTGCTCACTAGGCTGCCTATGAGGTCTTCCAAGAGGCTTCGCCCGGAGTTTTGCTTACTCCATTTTTCTTTTATTTTTCTTTCTCTTTGTAAGTCCGCAGAGCTTCCTCTCCTCTCCTGTCACTTTTATGGGCTATTTGTTATCTCTCCCTCACTGTGACAAAACACTAATGTGACTCACAGCTTCAGAAGCTTCAGTCCATGGTTTCTTGGTCCTGCTGCTTTGATCCTGGGACAGAGAAGGACAAGATGACTGGAGTCCATGGCGGAGGAGGCTGCACACCTTGTGGCCAGGAAGAAGGAGGGGCAGGACCCTAGAGTCCCCCTAAAGGGTACAGCCTCTGTGCCCTAGCTCCCTTCCACCAGTCCTCACCTCCCAAAGTGCCATCAACTTCCAATAATGCCATGGCCCTGGGAGCATGCCTTCTGCGGAGGACCACCTGGGGGCCTCTCCCTGAAGGAAGCGCAATCATCTCCATTTTACCTATGCCTGACCCTATTTCCATGTACTCATGGGTGCAGAGCTGGCTAGGACTTTTCTTTATCCCTTCTACTGGCTTTAAGCAATGCAGATTGGTCTGTCTGAGGTGTTCATGTGTGGTCCTTGAAGCAAAAAAAGGACAGTATTTCCAGGCCTCTGTAGCTCCCAAATAATACATGTGTGGGCCAAGCAGGATGGAGAATCATGCTTCACGATATGGGCTGGATCCAAGCCTTGAGACAAGAGGCTCTGACTTCCCAGGGCATAAACGATTTCCCATCAGAGCTGAGGCACTAGCCCCAGCACATCACACTCTACCTCAGCTGTGTTGTGCGGATACTGCAGAGGTGACTTCAGGCCTCCTACCTAGCCCAGCCCACCACTCTCACAATCACTCATCCCCCAGCCACTCCCTTCTTCACAAACGAATAAAATCTGGGTTCAGTTCCAGGTCAGGGCCTCTGTTCCAGTTAGCTACTATCATTGCCAGACTCGGGAACCCCTTGATTCCCTGCCATTTGGGATATGTTATTGTGTCTTTATTTATGCTATAGGTTGTAGTAGGATTGGTAGATTGGAAATGACTTCATAGGATTCTCCTAACTTTCCCATAGTATTACAAATACAACCTTCACGGGCCTGGACAAGGCCTGGAGAGGGTTCTCTCTGCTTTCCACCATGTGCCTTTGAGGGACCCGTATCCACACCACAGCAGTCTGAGAGACAGAGTGCTGTCATCTGAGCTCAAGCAGCCTATTCTTTCAAGCTGTGTAAAGCCAAGTGTTCCCCAGTTTTGTTAGACCCTACCTAGTGCTATGGAGACAGGGCAGATAGCCTTCCTGCCTGAGACTGTCAAAAGGTTCAAGGCCAAACACCACCTTCCTGCAGAAAGGAAGGGGAACTGCATGACTACCTCAGTAACATCCAAAACCATAATAGGAACAGTATTTTTTACGTGGAGAAGTTTTAAGATTGTCCCCTAATTCCACAGACAAACTATGGAGAAGGAGGAATAGTGCCCTGGCTATGGATCAACATGACAGACACTAGGAGACCTCCAGGGAGAGGCAAACACCACCATGCAGAGTTCTGGGGCTGCTGTGCATGCCCCAGTATAGAATGGGAAGGGCCTCCAGGGCCACTCCACAAAACACAGCACACTCAGCACAGGAGAAACCCCAAACCACTGGCTGGAGTCCTTCAGTGGTAATTACTGGAGACAAGGGACAGACTGAAGAACTGTCAAAGATTGGAAAAGCATCCACGTAGTGTGCTGTGGGTTCTGGAACAGAGACAGGATTGGTAGAAAAATAAGGAAACTCAAAATCTAAAGTTTACCTACTAGTATTTTATTGGTACAAAATACTCAGTTATGACAGACTGTGGCTATAAAATGTTTTAGAATTAAGGAGAGATAGGTGGCACCTATGATACATATCCATTGGCAGCTCTTAGGTAAATCCAAAATGATTTTAAAATATTAAGATAAAAAATAACCCTGAGCTCCAGCTCACCAGTACTGTAGCTCGTGAGCTGGCACCACACAAACCCAGTGGCTGTCCTCCCCCAGACAGAAGCTGGCCTTGGAGCCCTGGCCTCTGCATGGGCGTCCGGGGTGTGCAGGGCCCTCACAAAACGTTCTGGGACCAGCTCCGGGTTGGGAAGGCTCAGGCAGGAGACAAGACCTCCAGAGCTTCTGCTCTGCGCCTACGCACCCTACACCACCCCAGGGTCCACCCTGATGTAGCCCCACGCTGCTCTCTCTGCCCCTGTCCACAGAGGACCACTGGGGACTGCTTCTCCAGAGCCTCTGTCTTCTCCTCTTGTCTGTCCTTCTGCCCAGGCTCCCCGACAGGCACACTTCTCGCTTCTGCCTTTACCAGACTCTGCACTGCAGGCATGCTGTGGCAGCCTGGCCCCTCCCTCTGTTCCTCAGCCAGGAGACTTGACAGGACCCTGACCTATCAGGGACCGGGGGCACTCTAAGAAGTGTCCAGGAAATGAGTGGCCTTGTGCAGAAGGTGGGGAGACCCCCAGCCCCAGCTTCCTCTGACCTGCTAGCAGCCATGCTCCGGGGAGGAGCTCAACGGTGCAGTGGGGAGAATCGCAGCACTGTGCATGTGGTGTATGTGGGGGATGGCATGAGGCATGAGTATGGCACATGTGGACCACAGGTGTGGTATATGTGTGGTATGGGTGTCCCGCGTGTGGCGTGTGGTTTTGGTGTATGTGTTATGTGTGTTGGTGGTGCATATGTGTGCAACAAGGTATATTGTGTGTGGTACATAGCTGGAGTATATGGTATGTAGTATATGCATGTGTGGTGTGTGGGCAATGCATGTGCAATATATGACATCTGTGTTGTTCTCTTACATGTGGCATGTGTGATGTGTCTATGAGGTATGATTAGTGAAGCATACATGGTGTCTAGTATGTGTAACACATGTATGATGCTTATGTATATGGCATACGTATAGTGTGGGGATAGTGTATACGTGGTATGTGGAGTACACGTGTGGTCTATTGTGGTATGAGTGTGGGCGATATATATGTGATTTCCCGGACATGTGTGTCTGCCAATATTTGGCTTGCTATGTGTATTGTGTGGGTTAGGGTGTATGTGTTTGTTCTCATGTAGGTGTATTGTATGCAGTTGTCTGAGACACTGTGTGTGTGTGTGTGTTTGTGTGTGTGTGTGTGTACTGTGTGGCATTATGTAGCACATGTTTTCATGAGTGCTTATGTGTCCGCACATGTGTGCACACGTACACACCCAGAGCACACCTCCAGTTTTTAACTGAGCCTCCATCAGGGGAACCTGGTGGCTTCTGCCCCCTGAGGCCCCTCAAGGAAAGCTGGGCAGAATCTTGGGCACAGACAGGAATGGCTCAAGCAGACAGACACTTCTGCCCATCCGCCCGCAGCTGGACTCAGCAAAACTCATGCATGGCAAAACGCTTGGGCCTGGCTGGGACAAGGCCAGGGAGGACGCACCGCCTGGCCAGCTTCATGAACTAAACGCTGCTTAGGACATTCACTTCCTCTTTGGAGCAAAAGGGACCGAAGATATCCGGGACAGGTGGCACTGCACGGGACACTGATAAACTATGTCCTCTGAACTACGTGCCACCTCATGTCACAGTTACCAATCAGGTTGGCCACTTCCCATAAGATTTATAAGAAAATGGAAGTTTACACTGAATAATACCTTGATAATTATTCATTTTGTCCTGCAGAAGTATCCCCAAGACTCCTAACATCACAGGCAAAGAACCAAAGTCATTTAAATACAGTGTGCACAGAAAAGCAGCACATTTCCAAAGCCGGCTAAGGAAGCTAACTTTATGGCTTACAACTAAAATATTGTTTTGAGAAGGTCACTTTGGAAATAGAAAGCCCAATTCTCCAAGAAATATTTGGGATTTTTTTTCAATTTTAAAAATATATCTTTCAAACAGTGGAAGAATGTTGTGTTTTCATATCTGAAAGCTCTTCCATTAAGTCAAAAATCAATGTACCCTTACTTCCTGTTGCAGCTCAATCCCATTTTTAAAGGAAAACACTCTAGAGCAGGAGAATAGAGGGAAATCTCTGAGGTACTCCCTCACTTTCACAAGGCGTCGGGGACAGTGCCACTGTCTTAGTTACTTTTTACTCGTTGCTGGGACAAATACCCGACACCCAAAATGAAGGAAGGAAAGGTTTATTTAGCTCACAATTACTGGAGGTTTCAGTCCATGTTCGACTGGCCCAAGGCTGAGTGGAACAGGGCAGAGAGCATCCAGTTCACGGCGGTGGAACAGCAGCAAAATGGCGACGGAGGCAGCCAACAAAACAAGGCAGCAGAGCAACAGAAACAGCTCAAGTCTGTCTCTGTCTCTATATTACATTCAGGCTCTCCACCTCAGCCTCTGCCTCAGGCTACACCCATAATCCTGGAAGTACTTAGACCCATAATCCCATCAGTACTAAAACCCATAATCCCAGAGATCATGGATCAAGTCTCAAACTCTAGAAGTCCCTGCCCCCTGACTCATGAGGCTTTGAGGGAACAACTAGACATAAACCATAACAGCCACCTTCCAGGCTACCTTCCCACCACCACATGCGCCCTGGTGACCTGAGCTTCATATGACTTGAACTTTCTATTTTTGAGGCCTATTGGCCTTGGAAACTAAATTTAGGAACACAAGGACACAAAGCCTATAAGAGTCTTGCTGCTTGAGGTGCCCAAAGCCGTCCATCCATCACCCACATCCTCCAGAACAAAAGTGTGTCTGCACACAGCCGCGTCACCTCACAAGGTGCACATCACATGCGTGTGTGCACCAAAGTCATGGCTTGGAGTTCTAAGGAGCCACTGAGCTCTTTTATTCTCTTCTTGCACTGAAAAGCCTGAAAACGCTGTTTTTGAGAAATGTTGTAATTATTTTCAAAAGTAGGGCAGAGCTCTGTCGGGAAGATATGTTTCTGGGACAGTGCTTGGAGCAGGCCTGTGAACTTGACCACCCATGTATACAGACGCTGATGGCCATGAAGCTGGCGTCAGCAGGCATGGCCCAGATTCAAAGGCCAGGGGTCTTGTTCTGCTGTGACACTAAAAAGATGCTTCATGAATGGATGTTGAGATAGTAGGAGTTCAAAACAAAGTACCCCCGCTATTCCTGGAATAAAGCCAGACCCCTGCTTCAGGTGGTCAGAATGACACCCCCCCCCGGGGGGGTGCTGGCCTAGGTGGTGGAGGCTGGTCTTGTCTGGGTTCCAGAGGCTGAAACCAAAACCCAAGGCTCTAGTACAGTTGGGCTCCTGTGCAGCCCCCTTGCAGGCTCACAACTGCTTTCACAGGTCTGCAAGGTCTGGTGGGAGAAAGGAGAGAAACAGAGAAAAGACACTAGCCCCAGGTGAGGTCTTACCCTTGAGACATCATTTAACCTTGGTCCTGAGATAATGTGCAGAAAGCTAGCTGGTCACCTTCCACCATGGGGGTCAAAGTTCTGCCAATAAACACAGGGTGAGAAGCATGCTCAGGCCATTGCAGAGGTCCACAGCGTCTGCTGTGTTGACACCATTGAACACTTCTCCCTCCTCAGGGCCACTTGGACTTCTGGTCATGCTGTCCCCAGGGGGTGTCCTCCCTGCCTCCCTAGCTAAACCTCAGTTTCCACAACGGCCTCCACCCATCTCTCCAGAGGCCCTCCTTCACCCTGGCGTAGGCTCACCCCTGTGTGTGGGTCTGCCAGGTGGAGGTCTGCCTGGGGTCTGCCAGGTGGAGGTCCATGGGCTCCCTCCAGCCTCTGCCCCACTCAGCTGTGCACACATTCTGTGCTCTTGGCCTGTCTCACACCCTTAACCCCAGCTTCTGTCCACATAAAGAGCAGAATTGGCCAGATGTCTGGTGGTCCAACCTTTTGTGCCTGTTTACCATCTTGTCAAATTGTCTGGCCACTCCCCTCTTTCTATTTCATTCCTCAGATCTTTGGTTTTACCCCTTTGCATTTCTTTTCTCATTTTCACTGTGAACACAGGCAACCTGGGTTTATTTTTGCACACTCTAAAAAATAATGGTGCCATGGGGGTACTCATCATAGGACATTATCAAGCACTGTCGTAAGGACAGACACCACAGGGCTAGGTGGATGAACCCGGACACCAGGGAGGGTCAGAGGCTCAGAAATGCTGTCCCCGTGATTGCTACATGAGTCTGAAACTTGGCAAGGTTCAGGGCTGGCGGGGGTCAGGTCCACAGGTGTAAAGGTGTGACCTTCAGCCAGGGGTTAGGAGGCTGTCCTGGCTGGCTTCTTCCCTGGGTTGTCTGGTGAGTTCTTCCCTGTGCCTAATGCATGCTCACACCAGCCATCCCTCTGGTGACACAGGGAATTCCTATGTTGAGAGGGGAGTTGTTCCTGTCACATTTCCAGCTGTAGATCCCATGGGCAATGATAAGTACATGTGCAGCCATAACTGCAACTAGGGAAGGGTTACAGTGTCAAGCACAGGGACCAGCATAGCACACACTGGGTTCCAGGGCTGACACAGCATGCTGTACCAGGGATTGAACTCAGGTCCTTGAGCTTGCCAGGCAGGTGCTTAGACTACTGAGCTAACTACTCAACCCTTACATTTATTTTTATTTTGAGGCATAGTCTCTCCAAATTGTTCAGACAGGGCTTCCACTTGCCATCTTCCTATCTCGGCCTCCCTCAGAGCTGGGCTTACAAGCTTAGAACAAGCTCTTTGGCTCTTACTGTACACAGCCTGTTCTGCCTACTACACAGCCTGCCAGTCACTGAAGACAGCTTTGGCAAACAACAGCTTACCACAGAGCAGCTCCACTCAAGGGGGCAGGTGTCCTGAGATACCAACTGGCCTCCCATGGAGGGAGCTTACAAAGATGAATGGTGGATGGAGGCAGGAAGGTGACTGGGGAGGAAGGCAGTGGCGGCCTGTGCAGCGCTGGCACACTCCGTGCCATGCCCATCGTACCAGGGCAGAGTTTCCAGCCCTTGGACATCATATTGTCACCTGTCTGGACACTTCTATGCCTAAGTGGGCTGCCTCCAAGGTCCCGAAGAGCAAATCCAGCAGCCATCAACATCAAAACCTTGTGCATCTGAGGTGTTATCTACCATGGCCACCCCCAATGTTTTGTACACCAGGGACTGGTTTTGTGGAAGAAAATTTTTCGCTCAATGGGCCATGATTCAAGTACATTGTATCTATTATACTCTAGGTTCTACTATTATTGTTGTCATTATTATTGCTGTTGGACGATGATAATGATGATGATAATGATGATGATGATGTATATTTCATTTCTATTGTTGTTACACTAGATTCTCATCAGGAGCAAGCTAGACCCTTTGCACATGCAGTCTGCATCAGGGCTTGTGCTCACTTAAGGTGCCAGGAGGCAGAGCTCAGGCTCCTCAGCTGCTCACCGGCTGCACAGGGATTCCTGAGGCCACAGACAGAAACCACTTCTGAGCACTAGCAAGGTGAGTGTAAGCATATCAGTGCTCAGGGCTGGCGCTAAAAGCAAATGGTTATTTATCATCTGATTTCTTCTATGCCTGATGGAGTTGTTTCTTTATTTCAGTTGCTATTATTTCCAAAATTCCAAAATTTCAGATGTGTCACTTTCAAGTTCTTCTATATCCTTGTCTACTGAACTTGTTCAGAGAGGGCCGGAGGTCTGAAATTGCCTTTTGCTCCTTCGTTGTGACATTTCTGAAGTTCTCAAAGTTCACCCAGGCTCAGCAGCAGCAGTGAGGAATCAGCAACTGGGGGTGCAGCCTCACCAAGGCTCCTGAAGCTATGGGGCTCATGTGGGCGGGGTGCAGCTCAGCAAGGCTCCCACGATGATGGCGGTGGGCTTAGGCTTAGCAAGGCTCCTACCAGCAACCCAAATGCCCCCTAATGGAGGAATGAATGAAGAGATGCGGTATTTTTATACAGTGAAGTATTACTCAGCCATCAAGAGAGATAAACTTCATGCTTTTATAGGTAAATGGATGCAACTGGAGACCATTCTCATAAGTGAAATAAATCAGATCCACACAATACTATCTCGCTAGTGTAAGAACGGGAAAAAGTAAATAAAATCTAAAAGGTACAATAGTTAAAATGAATGGGAGAGAATCTATTCAATGGGAAGGAAAAAATGGGATGAAAGAAAAAAAGAAAGAAGAAAGAGAAAAAAAGTGCAATGTATAGGCACAGGATGGCTCGGATAAGTGTACTGCTGAGTTCTGCTAGTCTGCTGAACAGAGTAGTTACAAATAGTAAATACTTGGATTTTTCTCTGTCCTTTTTAATTCCTTATACCTTTTAGGGCCAGTTTTACATGCTTGTATCTAATAGTCTGAACAACTAATTTGAAGACAATAATATGCAATATAACAAGCTTTGTTGAATTCCTATTATATTGTTTAGTGAAATTCTGTATTGTTTCTAATGGGTTATTTATTTACTTATTTACTATTTTCTATCCTCTTAAAAACAGTTTTAAAAAGCAAGTGAAGATGGAGCATTTATTCAGGTTTCCCCTGGGATTCTCAAGGATCTTAGGGTCACACAGTCAAGACAGCCAGAATGAAGTCCAGCCTGTGCCTTTGCTAGCCCTGGTGCCTGCCGGCCCTAGAGGCCAGTGCGTGCACTGTCAGTTGCACTGCCTCAAGGGAACAGGACACCTACAATTTAAAAGCTGGAATCTTTACCATTTTCCCAAGCTGACATGCTAGAGAAGAGAGGGTTTCCTGCCTCTGCATGTGCACTCTCACGGGTCCCTGCCCTTCCTGGCCAGCTGCCTTTGCAGTTTCAGGGGAACACAGGCTAATAATTCCTAGCACTATAAAAGAGGACATGGAAGGGGCATGGTCTCATCCTAGCCAAGCAAGCTCTTCCTTTTACCCAGGGTGACTACAACATGCTCTACTGTTGTGGTCTGTGTCTAGATGCCCCCACCACCACCACCACTACCAAAGCCTCATGTCCTCACAGGTGGGGCTTTGGAAATAACTGGACTATGGGAGTGTGATACTGAATTAGTCCACTGATTGGTTCAGCATAGTTCTGATAGTGGGTGATGGGTTCACTAAGGAAGAAAGCCTCACCCTGGCTGTGGGTGGCACCAACCAACAGAGTTGTAACCATGGTCGAATACAAAGGGAAAAAAGAAGGAAGCCTCACTGCTTCCTGCTGCCATGCCATGAGCTCTCTCCTCTGGCCTCTGGCCTGTCTTAGAGCCAGCCAGTAATGGACTGAAACCTCTACAAACTGTGAGACAAAATAAATTCTTTGTTCTTTAACTTGTGCATATCAGGTATTTTGTGCCATAAGAAAATGATGAACACACACACACACACACACACACACACACACACACACACACACACTTCAGCAGGGGACATTGGAGGCAAGCCAAGGAATGAAGACTTGTGTTCAGGTTATCACCAGGTCCATACCAAGCACACACTACCAGTAAAAGAGACTGGAAAGCCGGGCGTGGTGGCTCACGCCTGTAATCCCAGCACTTGGGAGGCTGAGGCAGGAGGATCGCTGCGAGTTCGAGACCAGCCTGGGCTACAAAAGTGAGCTCAAAGCCAGCCTGAACTGCACAGTGAGACCCTGTCTCAAAAAGCCAAAAAAAAAAAAAAGAGACTGGAAAGAGTTAATTCCCAGATGGTGAGAAACCCTGCCTGGATCAATCACTCCAGTATATTTTTTTTTTCAAAATTAGAAAAAAAACAGTCTGTTTTCCCCCAAGAAGTCCATGAATTTTCCAAACAATTGTAGTGCAGGAAACTGCTCCGTGAATTCCTTTTTTTATGAAAATCCTGGAATAATTCAATACTGGAACAGAGCAGTCACACCCAAGAGTGGCTCTTGTGGGAAAAAATTCAAAAGGAATGAGGTCACATCTGGACTGTACCCCTGGGTGTGGGGCTGTCTTGAAGAGCAGAACGATCCTCCAGTCCACACCCTTCCACGTCTTGCGGTCGAGTGCAGTCCAAGAGGACACATGCTGGACATCTACGCACCACACAATCCACAGACATGAACACAATCCACAGTTGGTGCAGGGCAGCCACACAGATGAATGTATGACATCAGGACACAGCAAGAAACACGCGGGTCTGACTGTGACCCTGGCTCCCTCCACACGGCTTCTGAAGCCTTGGAATCTCCCCAGTGGTAAGGGTGCCTTTGCATGCTAAAGACGAGATGGATGGACAGGTACCTCTGGCCACTTCAGGACAGGGTCTGAACAGCAGAAAGACCAGGAAGGACTAGACAGCTGTGGCCCTCAGCGCCACCTCATTCCTGACTTCTGGGGGAGGAAGGAGGCTAATGTGTGAGTTAATCTCCAATGGCCAGTGATGTATGCATTCTTGCCTGTCTAATATCGTCTCCAAGAAAATCCAGAAGCACAGGGCTTGGAGGGCTGAGCTTTCACACAGCAGAACCTGTGGAGATTCCTGGAGAGGCCACCCAGAGAGGGTGGGAGAGCACCACATCACCCCCCAAAGCCTGTCCTATGCATCTTTTATCTGTATCACTTCTGAGGGCCTTGAGAGGAAACCTGTGCATGTGTTTCCCAGAGTTCTGTGAGCTGCAAATTAATGGGACCCATAGAAAAGGACATAGGGACCCAATGTAAAGCTGGGTCAGAAGCCTGGATGAAACAACCCTGAACTTGCAGTTATGTATGAGGTAGGGTTGGAGGATAAGGCTTAGGAGCTGAGCGCTCAGCCTGTGGCTTCTGATGCTGTGTCCAGGTAGGTAGTGTGCTGACAGAGTTTAATTAGAAGACACCTGCTGGTATCCACTGTTGCCCAGCTGTCTGCTTGGAACATTGGGGAAGAAACCCATATATCCAGTGTTAGCAGGAAGCGCTGTTACTGCCCACTATGCTCTGTGATACCTGTGACGCCTCAGGCAATGTGACAGCAGAAGTCCAAAGAAAAGGGTCATGCAGAGCTGGCTCAGAAGAGCAGAGGGGCCTTGCCTTGCCTCCAATCTCCATCTGACCATGTCCAAATGAGTGGGGTCTTTTATTGCCAGGACAAGGGGGGAAGAATATAAGAAGAACATGGATGAAGGAGTCAGCAGGATTTGGCGGCTTATGCCTCTCATCCTAGTTTTGGGATGCTAAGCAGGAAGATCACAAGATTAAACCCAAGCTGGGCAACTTAGCAAGACTATGTCTCAAATTAAAGATTAAAAATTAAAATAAATGGCTTTCAGTGAGAAAGATAGTGCAACAGTTACTCATAGAGCATTTACACTGGATGGCACTGTACAGAATCCAGAGATGATCTAAGGTACAGAAGAGTAAATGCACAGGCTCTGTGCATGTCCATCACTGCTGGATCTAAGGGATTAGACTGAGCACCGAAGGACTCTGGTATCCTCTGGGGTCCTGGCACCAATCTCCCATAGATTCCAAGAGAAGACTGTTCTGTCCAACCGATCCATGTTAGCCACACACTACAGCTTGACTGAAATCCTACGGTGTCGACAGGAGGGATTCATAGCAGTGAGGGCTGACAGCCACCACCAGTGCAACATGTGCAAATTACAGAGCTGTGGAGACAGGAGAGCCAGCCTCGAACCACTCGGGAATAAGGAAGGAATGTGTGGGTGAGATAAAAAGTGGAGCAAGAAAAGTCATCTCTGAACAACCATCAATATGATAACGAATATCTTACCACACAAGAATACAGAACAACCTAATGAAACAATCTGGCACCATGATGACACCCACGCATGGGCCCCAGGAAATAGGTGGAGGTGCAGATTCCCTGCCTGGCACTCCAGCTCCTCCCACTGTGTCCTTCTAACCCCCAGGCTGGACTCTCTCCTTCCCAGAAGAATGTAACAGTCAGTGTCAGTTAGCTGAGAAAGGTCCTTATTATAGAGCTGATAATGCAAAGATTAGTGTAGAGTTGCATAGCATGGTATCTTAGTGTCCTCCCATTCTGGGGGAGGACAAGTAGGGAGAAAGGAGAAGAAGCAGAGGGAGAGAAGAAGCTAATGGAGCGGGTGTCCAGTAAGTCAGTCTGCAGGTAGATGACAGACGAGACCTGTTAATACAAGATGTGATCAAAAAATAGAGTGAAGAATTAAATTGATTTCTATAGAAGAGAAATTGGCATTAGCCCTTCTCAAAATACTCCTGCTCCTTTTGGACACACTTATCCCATCATTCTTGCTGCTTTCTGAAGCAGTTCTAGGAGCGCTCTTTCTGAGTGTCTCTAGTTCTGCTGCCAGGGCTGCCTTGATATCCTCAATTCAAGGTATTTACTTTTATGGTCTTTTTTGCTTTTTGGAAGAGCTGGAAGTCACATGGTGCCAGAATTGGTGAATGAGATAGATGAAGACAGGCTGCCATGATTTTACAAGCCTACTCTCCCCGTGGGTGACAGCAGCGCTCATGGTATTCCTCATGACACCTCGCAAAGACATTTGCCAAGGAAGACTTCCAGAGCTGCTCCAGAGAGTCGAAAGAACACTGTGTTCCAGCTGACAGTGAGTGTTTTTAGGGGGATTAGTGTTTCTTACTGAAATAACGTTTTATCTATACACTCACTGTGTATTTTGATGGCCCCCTAGCATAGAGAAAAAGGCGTGCATGGAAACATATCAAACTTCCTATGAAGAGCAGCCAGAATGACAGTGGGTGTGGACTGAAAACTTCACTGATTTTAATATTGCATAGCTAACCAGAAATATTAAAATCAGTGAAGTTTTGTTATTGTTGATTTTAACAGTTGTGAATACAGATTGCAAAGAATTCAAGAAAAATTCATAAAGTGAAGAATGAAAATATTTTTATCATAGACATAAATATCATTAACATTTTCTTGTGTATCTCTTTATAATATGCTTAGTATTCAGGCAAACCCTTACATAGTCCTTCCCTTATATAAAGAAATATTTTACATATAATCCATGCTACTTGGCTATCTGCTCTACTTAATGATGTATCTTAAGCATTTCCCAAGTCAATGCAAACTGATCTGCATCTTTCTTTTTTTAATAATGTTCTAGTATTGACTCCTATGGATGAAACTGATCACATCCCTAGAGACATTTCATTTGTTTCTAGAAGTTTAATTTTTCAAACAAAATGCAGGGAGCAGCCTCACACTTAAATATATGTTTTAGAGGAGAGAGGAATTTTTGCAAATCAAATATATTTTGAATAGTGGAATCTGTGGGTTTAAGTAATGGAGCTCTTAAATAGGTTTTCTAAGCCAAAAGTGGTGGCACATGCCTTTAATCTCAGCATATTGGGAGGCAGAGACAAGGAAATTACAAATTGGAGCCCTGTCTCAAAACAAAAATTAAAAAAACAATGTAAAGACCTTGAGTTTAGTTTTTTGTTGTTTTTTTGTTGTTGTTTTATTTTGTTTTTTTTTAGTACCAGGGATTAAAATCAGGACCCTGTGCTTGCCAAGCAAGCATTTATTCTACTGAGCTATCTCCCCAGCCACAAAACTTTATTTTCTTTCTTTTTTTTTTTGTATTATGGCCAGCTCAGCCTACCCTGAGGGTGGGGCTAGTGCAGCATGTGGTGCCAGGGAGTGAGCCACAGTCACTGCAGTTGTTTAAGCTTTCCTAAGCAGGTGCTTTAGGCTGCTGAACCATCTTGCCAGCGAGACCTTGAGTTTAATTTCTCATGGAGAACACTTTTACAAACATATTGCACTGAATTTCACTCCAGCACCATCTCATGTGTCTCTTATTTCTAATTGTTTAAACTTAAACACATATCTACATCTTTCTAAGCATTCAGTGTTTATTTACATTTCTGTTTAAGCACTTTTATTTTATCCCAAAGAAAGTCTGAGTGGGTTATAATTCAAGGTTGCATGTGTGTATGAATGTCGCCATATGTCTGGTGTTTTCATAAATTCTGTTTCTTTACTCAGACTGCTAAGGATGGAGTCCAGAGCCCTGCACATGCCAGGCAAAGGCTCTAGCACTGCACTATGTCCCCAACACACATCCCTATGATTTAGAGGCTGCTCTTCCTCTTCCTTGTGATAACATTTATAATCTCAAGTAAATCACAGTGAACGGCTTTGACTCATGGTTTTGAGGCTGTATCTAGGAGCTGATGGGAATCTGCTCAGCAAATGCTCTGGGTGCATCAGGCCATTCCTGAGCCCTCCTTTGTCTCCTCCATGCGTAACATGCAGATATGACTGAGCTAAGTCAGACCTGTTTTCAGGACCCATGCTATGATGCTGCCTGTGTAGATTACGGAAGGGTGGGACAATGAACCTGCAGTCATTCTGCCTGCCCCAAAGTCACTAAGGATGAGTGTAGGACATTGCACAAAGTACATGACCTCCTTAGGCCTCAGTTTCCCCTAACCTGTGAAATAAGGAAAATAAATTACATAGAATTATTAGAAAAATCAGTAAGTGGCCAAGTAGCCCTTCAAACATGATGCTGTCCTAGAATTTCGGCCTCTTTCTCTGTACAAGCTAACTTAGCACCTACCCTCACCCACCCCTGACCATCGTATGAACTCTCTTCATTACTGAGCTTGTTTTGATGAAACCTCTGACTAGGCGCTCCACTGCAGAAGTTTCCATAAAGCTTATTCATTTGACTTACATGTAGTACTGAAGAATGACAAACACCCTTAGCTACCTGTTGCGCAGGCACAGAATTCCTCATCCCGTTTCCTACACTCTGTTAAAGAGATGCTGTCTTTAGAAGCCTGAAAGTGAGGTCTCTTTTGCAACTCACAGGTTTGCATCTGGATGCCATGTGATCCTTCTCCTCAACACTCACCAGCTGCCGGGGAGGATCTCAGAGCCGATTTTTCATCAATGTCAATCCTAGAACATAAATGTTCTTTCACTTAGTGCATCCTTATTTCCAAAACACTAATCAATATGCATGATAAATATACATCAATCCTACCTGATGAGGCAAAATAATATTTGTGGTCAGTCATGAGCATAACTTCTCTTTTCTTTTTAGCATTCTGCACCTCCAGAATCATCTCTCAGACAATGTGGGGGACACATACTCCTTAGGAATCTTCTCCTTGGTGTGGAGCACACACTTGTAAGCACCTATTTTACTCAAGCTCCCAACAGGCCCAGAGTCATGTCTTGTTAGTGAAGACCTCAGTCCTGGGTTCCTGAATGTTGGCTGCCAGTCTTGGGGGCTCTTCCCTTGTGTACTAACTTTCCATCATGGTGATAAGATACCTGAGATGATCAAGTTAGTAGATAGGTTGGCTCACTGTTTCTGGTGTTTCATGGTCTCCTGGGCCTGCTGTCTTGGGGCTGTGGCTCCTCAACACATCATGGTGGGAGCATGTGGTTGAAGTGGCATGCACACCTCACATGGGCAAGAAGTATACACAGAGAGGAAGAGGCTGGCGTCCCTCTGTCCCTTCCCAGAGCACAGCTGCTCCATTGGCAAAGGTTCCACAGCCTCCTCATAGGCCACAGACTGGCCACCAAGTTCCCAATATACAGGACTTGCAGGGAACCCTAAAGAGTTTAACCTTAGCTCCATGATTTGAGCAGTATCAGAACTGGGTGCTTCCCAGGTTCCTACTAGTTTCCCCGGGGAGTCCCTTGGTGTGCCATGTGCGTGCACAGGCCTCACTGATAAGTAGGGGAAAGATCTCCAGCTTCACCTGCTGGTCCTGTATTCCTTGGAGTCAGATGCAGTGACACAGCAGCATGCAGGTCCACATGGCCCCTTTGAGACCTTCCATTCTTGGGGTCTTTGAGTTTCTTTTAGGCTCAAACATGCCTCCAGCATTCTGTGCACAGGTGTTATAGACAGATCTATGTTGATTTCAGCCCTGCTGCTAGGAACAGAGGCCACACAGAACACAGACTTCTTCCCCAAGGGCACTGATCTGATTGTTTGAACCTCCAACTGGACACCCCTAGGATATTCTTTCCCTAACAATTGTTCCTAGTCCAATTCACACACACGACGAGCACGTATGCGTGCCCGCGCGCACACACACACCTTATTCAAGATCACTCTGAGCAGAAATCCGCACTAATAAAGATCATGAGTTAGTAATCATAGGCATGCAGCATGCACAATTCCATGGTTTCTTCCCTGCAGAGCTCATTCCAGGTACAGCCAGGATGAACTCATTTGCCACAGCTGCAGAGGCACTGCAGCCTCCCCACTGCGTGGCAGAGCTGGATGACTGTCCGCTGTGAGGGCTCCACCCTGACCTCTCAGAGTGCAGGACCGGGAGGAGAATGACTCAGCCCTAGCTTTCCATTCAGCCCAGCCCACCTACCACGCACTGCGCTCCCTGCTCCTCTCAAAGTGTTTACATCACCTGGGCTAAGATAAGGGCTCTCCACCTGCAGGTGGGCAGGGAAATGGGAAATCAGCCCTGCTAGAGGGAACATTGGACCCAGGTGCTGCCAGAACAGTGTGATTCTTTTCAAGCAGCACCAGTTTCCATTTCATGTTTGCTTTTTCTCTTCCCAATTAGCTTGAAGGCTGCAAAGGTGTGGTGTGAAAATAACCTCAGCTGAGCAGGAGAAACGTAGGGAGAGTCCCTACTCTCGCGAGAGCTCACTTCCTCTGCCCGCCTGCAGACCTTGGCTGCTTGCCAGTTTCCTCCAATTGTGACTCTAGGCAGGTGACTTTGAAATCTGAGCGTTTTCCCCAAAATGAAATAACCCCCTCTCTCCTAAATCACGTGCGGAACAGGGAATAGCAGGAGCAGTCCCGGACACACACAACAACTCTGATTTCCACTTCCTACGTTTCAAAAAAATGAGGATGCCAGTATGCAGCTGTTGACAGAGGAAGGCTTAATGGCCTGAAAAGGATAGCATGCATTGCATTTTGAAATCAGCACAAGCACGGAGTATCTAGGTCAGCGGTATGGTGCTTGCTTAGTAAACCAACAGGCCCTGGGTTCAGTCTTCAGCTCCAAAAAAAATTTTTTTAAATAAAAACCACTATAAAAGTGTTACAGGTTGGGCATGGTGGTGCATGCCTATAATCCCAGCACTCAGGCGACTGAAGGAAGATTATTGTGAGTCCAAGACCTGCCTGAACTGCATAGTGAGACACTGTCTCAAGAACACACCAAAACAAAAAAAAACAAAAAAAAAAGTGCTGGAAAATACATATAATTGAAGAACAGGATAGATACCGGCTTATAAGACATCAGCTTTACCATTTATCATCTTGGGAGGGTTGTTTGTTTGTTGTTTGGTACCAGAAATCACGCCTTCAAATTTTGAATTATTATATTCTCTTTTCTGTATTGTTCAAATCTATTACATTACAGTAATTATGAATTGGGGGTTGGGAATATAGTTCAGCGGTGTAAGCGCCTGGCTGGAAAGCACAGGTCCCACCTTCAATCTCCAGTAACACAAAAGCTAAACTAAAATAAAAAATAGTTACAAATTGCTTCTATAATTGGAAAAGGTAATAAATGCTACTTTGTCAAGGAGAGAGACAGAGACAAAAAGAGAGAAAGAGACAGACAGAGAGACAGGGAGAGAGGCCTCACCTGATAAAAGTGAACCTGTACCCCTATACCTGAACCTTCTGACACAATACTGTAAATTCGTGAAAAAGCCAGGAGGCATGTGTGCTTTTAGTTTAATGAGCCAAATTTGCAGTCTTTGCTCCTAAACTGTTCCCATTTTTTACATCTCAGTGGCCTCTTCCAGATTCTGGAAGTAGCAATACAAATGAAATGAGATGGGTGCTTCAAGATTTGCTTGGAGCGTGGCAGGCGAAAGCTCTGGCGGGTGAGTGATCTGAACTCCTCCAGGTTTGGGGATAATGCAAATGAATGAGTCATCACTTCCTGACCTGGAGGAGGTCTGGGACAACCATATAGGTGAGAGGAGTCAGACTCTGAGCGATGCTCTACCTGAGGTACTGGCTAGACCCCAGTCATGAGAAGCTCCTCCACGTCCTGTGTCGATGTGGCTCCCAGTCTCTAGCAAACATCTGTGTCTCAAGGGTCAGCAAGTACCTCCAAGTAGACCTGGACCCACCCATTTCATTTCACTTGGAACCACCTTGCTTCATCCTGCACATAACCCAGAGATGTTTTAAGTTCAAACACAGTACAAACCTGGCTAAAGGTGTTTTCTACACACTCACTTCTGAGACCCCACTTCCCACTCCTCCTTTGCTCACTTGACCCTCTCTGAGGCTCACTCAGCCTGAGATGGACCATGGTGCAGGAGGCTGCTTTTACCATTTTCTCCTCAAGAACAATTTTCACTGGCTTTTTGTGTGGCCTATCTTTTCCCATCTTGCAAAGTTCAGAGATCATATGGTTGTCTAAAAGAAGCTTGCCTGAGGCTGGAGAGATAGTTCAGTGGTCTAAGCACCTGCCAGGTCACCACAAGGATACAGGTTCAACCCCCAGTACTGCATGATGTGCAAGCTACCAAAACCCAGAGCAGGGGAAGCTGACTGAGGATCACTGCAAGTCAGAGCTGCATAGGGAAACCCTGCATAGGGAAACCCTGCATAGGGAGACCCTGTATCGAATAAATAAATAAATAAATAAATAAATAATTTTTTAAAAATAAAAAAGCTTTCCCATTTCCTCATGTGGACAGATAACCAACCCCAGCCCTGCATACCCATGGATGCTCTTCCTTTCATTTGTGTTTTGCACATATCACTCCCTGAAATAACCATTTTTATTAAGGTGGTTGATGCTACTTCCAACTTCCCTTACTAGAAAGGAAGCTCCATAATCCATTTTTTGTTCCTGTTTTCCAGGACTTAATGAAACACTTTTGCTTATGAAATGTCCACAGAATGGAAACATAAATGAATGCATTTCCCCATCACTAGAGCACTTTCAGAGTTCAAACTTAGACCAATTCTAGATATGCTAATACCTAACCAAGTTTGCAAGAGACCAAACCAACTCCTTGCAGACTGTGCTGACAGACAGGACAGGCATGTTAATGCCACCCATGAGAGCATGCTGGGGCTTTTTCAGGGCATGGCCAGGGCATCTTGCCACCCCTAGGGGTCCAGGATGCCATGCCCTACACTCGCACCTGTGGTACATGCTACCCCAAGCAAATAGTGGGCATGTGGAGAGTCAGGACAGGAAAGAAATGCCTTGCTGGTTGTAATATGTTTCTGTCCTGGTGTAGAGCAGATACTTTGTCCTCAGAGAAAGGTGCCCACAAGCAAAGAGGGAAGTGCAGGGAGACAGCACCCTGGACAGAATACACTGTCACTTTTCTGGTTGACCTACCCCTCAAAATGTCCATGCCAGTGTCAAGGTTGCAGACCTACTAGAGGACTCCCACTACTCCTCCATCCAGACCAGACAAGAAGAGTGGGGGTGAGACTCAGGAACACTGACTACCGTGTCTTACACCTTATAAGAGGACAGCCTTTGGGGAAATATTCGAGACAGCAATGACTGCTACATTCTGACTGCCACAGGCTGCAAGTGTGTTCCAAGTGACTCAATCGTGCAGATGAGCAACCCAATTACTTCATCATCTTTTGGCTGTAGGTTCCTAAGGAAAAGTTTAGGGCCCACCAGTGCACAGTGTCAGATGGAAGACTGTGAGAAGGCCCTGAGGGTTCGAAAGATGGCTGTGTCTGATGCGTGAGGACAGACACCCAGACAGAGAACCAGACATCGGGACAGAAGACAGGCAGGATGCCAGACATGCCTCCCTGTCCAGAATAAATGAAGCCTACCCCAACTCCTGCTGTGACTCATAAAAGTGACATCTCTGATGCACAGTGTCATCAGAGGGGCATAGACAGAGGCCACTGAAGACTGCAGTGGGGCAAGCAGTTCTAGCTGAAGTTTTCTGGATCCCAGCGGATCCCTAGAAAAGTTTTGGTCCTCCTCCACACCTTGAGACTTACCAAACCTTAATAAAACATCAGCAATGTACCCAATGCATGGCTTCAGTAGATGGCTGCCTGTACTGCTGGGATCCCCTAAAATGATGATGAAGCTGAAAAATTCCATCATCAAGTGATATCAAAGCCATCATATGTCACTGGAACTCACAGTGCTGCCCACAAATATGTGGTGATACTGGTATGGAGAGGCAGACTGCTTTGCCACTGGTGCATAAATATAGCACGTACAATTAAGTGCTCTGCATAATATTTGATTCTAAGTGATCCTGTGCCTGGTGTTCACTATTATATCCCATCCTGTACTGCACTGTACTATACTATACTATACTGTTTATCTTCTTTTAAAATATACTCCTACTTGCAACAGTTCTCTGGGGCACTATATGCTATAGCCTTCTACATCTCATACTTGACAAATGTCTTCATGAACTGAGAAGCACCAGGCATCTGACACCCATTGCACTGGGTTCATGTAAATTCACCCAAAGATATTGAAAACTGAAAATCAAGTTAATAATGTGTGTACCAGGACACATCCCTGTTGCCAAGTGACACCTGGAGAACGCAGAATCCAAGGGCAGGGGTGGTGGCTGACATCACAGGTGGACAAGGGTAGCTGAAAGGAAAGGAATAGGGGAAGAAAAGATGGAGAGAGCAAGGTAACATACAGAAATCATGTAATAAGATGGGAGCCCTAATGCAGCAAAAATTACCCTAACTCTGAAGGGTCTAAATACAACAATGGAAAGAAAGAGATTGTCAGAGTAAACAAAACAAAACAAAAAATATTTGATTCAAATGCAATCATATTTGCAGGTTGAAAGTACAATAATGGAGAAAAATAAAGTTAAAAACAACTGGAAAATAGAAGGAGTTATAGTAATATCACTCCACAAAATGTAGGCTCCACAAAAAACTAGCAGAGTGAAATGAGGGCATTCCAGAACGATAAAAAGATCAGTGCATGAGAAAAACGTCTTCAAAATATACACCAAACAGCAGAGGCTCAAAATTAGTGAGGCAAAAGCTCAGACTAATATTAGTCACTAGAGAAATGCACATGAGAACTGTAGCAGGTACCAGGACACGTAATTAGAAGAGCTTAAAAAGTGGTGCTAGGACCAAATGCTGGAGAGGGCGTGCAGACACTGGATCAAACAGACATGGCCTGGACAAGTCTGAATTGCTACATTCACTCTAAAAACTATACAGTAACATAACATAACATCATATAAAACTCAACATCCTCTTATAATTTTGTGTGGCAATTATATTTTTTTATATTTATCCTGACAAATAAAAATCTACATCCACCCTAAAGCCTATACACAAAGATCCTTAGCAGTTTTATTTGCCATAGCCTAAACTGAATGACTATTCAAGCAAACTATGATCATCCAGGCTACGAAATACCAATGCAGTACCAGAGGGAGCAACAGTAATGGGTGGCTGACACATAAGACAGCGTGGCTAGGTCTGAAAGGAACTGCTTCGGATAGGAGAGTCCGCCTCAAAAGCTATGCACTGTATTATCCCATTTATTTCACATTCTTGAACTGTGATCAGTTTCAAAGATGAAGAACAGGTTAGTGGTTACTAGGGGTTGAAGAGAGCAGGAAAGAGGAAGGATCCCCGTGGGGGTGGGGTGGTCCTGTATTTTGATTGTGGGGTTATCATATGTTGTACCAAACACATAAAACTGTATAAGTCTGAATATAAGCTCATAAGTGCATACATGTAAAGCTAGCAAAATTTCCACCCTCAGTAAGGTCAATGTGTTGTTTCGATATAAATCACCTGGTAGTGATATTATACTATAGTTAGTCAACATGAAACTATTGAAGATATTCAGTAAAGGATATGTGGAATTCGTATGAAGTCTCATGCCCACGTTCCAATCTGAAATTAGGTAAAAGTAAATTGTTAAGGGAAAGAGGATACAAGTGTGTAATGATGTAATCGCAAACATACACATGTGGCTGTATAGTTGCTATGGTTGGTACACTGTGTCAGCTTGAGAAGTTTAAAAAGTTCAACTAAGTGATTCAGTGAGGGGCCAGGGTCCTTATTTGCATATATCCTCAGCTTGTGGGAAAAGAGCACACAGAGATGGTGTGAGTGCAGACAGATAGGTGATATACAATTTAAGGGAGGAAGAGAGGCTTGCCCTCCCACTTCCTTGTGCTCTTGTTGCTTTGACATCTTCCCTGCCTTGAGGTGTTGCCCCTCAGCCATGCAGCCCTGCCTTGGAGTCAGCTGAGTATGGACTGAAACCTCAATACACCAAAAGCTAAAGAAACCTTCTCTTCCTTAATTCTGGGTGTCAAGTATCCTGTCTCAGCAATAAGGGAAAAGTAACCAAGATAGCAGTTATTAGAACCTCCCTCTCACAGAGGTAGCCTGCACTTTCACAAATAAGAGCACCAGCAACAATACGATGCAGTCCGTTCCTTAGCGCTTGTCACTGAGCACATGCCAAGCATCGTAGCTGCTTTTCTCACTCACCGCAGTTATCTGTGCAGACCAGATAGAAGAAACACACAGCCTATAAATGCGTCCAGGTGAAGCTGCAACACACAAGCTGTCTGTGAGTAAGCAATAGATATGAATACATAATGTGCAAGGGAAAAAATGCAAAAGATCAACAAAGATAGCAGAGATCTTAAAGTTAGTGAGGGGCATGAGAATGGATGGCAGCAAGACACTACCTTGGATCTGGACAAAGATGTGCTGGGGTCACACCCTGGCACAGCCACGGTGGGTTACAGATATCCTAAGTTGAGAGTTCTCCCACAGCAGCATGGAGCCACTGAGCAGGCTGGCTCCTCAACACAGCATACTGGAGAGAGCCCTGGTAGGAGGCAAGGACATTTGGGGCCAGTGTCCCCAGATGAGATGGGTGTCGCTGCCAAAGCACAGCTGCCTGATAACCCAATGTTGTTTCCTGGGTAAAATTCAACCACTGTCTTTTCACAAAACAGCGCCTCTGTCACTGAGGGGGCTCATCTGGTAAAAGTTATTTCTTCTAACCCCTGAAGAAAAAGGCTGAAAATGTGCTGTCCCTGGTCTCTTCCCAGTTCTAAGCCAAGTACAGAAGCATATCAAGCTCTGAGCCACAGGGAACACCCAGCACATACCACCTTCTGTGCTGTGGTCCTCGGCTCCTAACCTGGCCTGGACCACAGACACACCCCAAGCCTGGTAACATGCTGTCCCCTGGGGTTTGCTTTGCTCCACAGACCAAAGGACTCTAGCTAGCCATTTCTGGGCAGTAGACCCTGTGAACTGCCTCTCCACAGGTTCACCAGCTCTTCACAACCTAAATACCCCAGGGCCCCACTTATCCCATAAACTGATCAAGCCGACTCTGATCCCCACCCACCAGGGACAGCTAGAGCCACAGAGGCCGAGGTGCTTCCGGTGCAGTGCCCTGGACCCAGGTTCCCTTTGGCCACCTGCCCGTTCACGCGTTCATGTAGAGAGGATGTTCAGTCTGTACCGCCTCTGTCACACAGGCATTGAGAGCCATCAGGGTCTGAAATATTGGCTCTACGATCCTATAGTAACGGAAGAAAGCGCTCCCCACTGTGCTCCTCATTGTTACATGACGCATAACTCTGAATCAGGTAAGTCTGTGTTTGATTCCTCAGGGAGATTTTCAGATGAGGAAGGGCACTTTCAAAGGACCGTGATGTTTGAAGCTGTGCCCTTCCTGATAGCTGCTGAAGGTGGCCCTGCTGTGTGCAGCCTTTGAGCAGGGTCTCCGTGTGAACACAACCGCTCCTTGTCTCACCAGTAGACTGAGTGCATTGCCACATCCTTTGTGCAGCAGTCAGGCCCTCAGCCAGCTGGTGAGCCCAGAGAGGCTTTGAACTGAGAGCTGAACAGCTCCTGGGCATGGAAACTTGAGCCATAGCCCAGCAGTGAGGGAGTCCAGGACAGCCTCAGCGTCCTCCCCCACCCCCCAAAGTGGCAGCCGTGCTTTCACGGGTGGCCAACCTGCCTCCTAGGGACCTGGGGCTTGTGGATACAGAGTTTAGCAAAAGCTGCCACTTCACTAGGACATGGGCAAGGACCATATCTATAGCTGTTGAGACCCCTGACCCCTGAGCATGGGGACAGAGAAGGTGCTTGGGGACTGCAGAGACAAATGTTGGAGAGGTGCTCTAGGACATTGGAGTG
>PVJA010014570.1:0-47178 GCA_004027025.1 Myocastor coypus | reverse complement strand
TCCTTTCTCCTTTGCTCTCACCTCTCTTCCTCTCACCCTCTATCCTTCCCTACTTTCCCCCTGCCTCCCCACTTCTCCTACTCTATCCTTCCCCGCAGGACCAGGGCTAAACCCAGAACCCTTGCACAGAGCTGCATTCCCAGACTCTTCCGAAATAGTTGCTGTGAGACAGTGAAGCATCCAACCACCCAACCTCCAGGCTCGACGTCTGACGCTCATCCTCCTACCTCAGTTTCCCGGAGCACTGAGACGACGGGCATGCACTACTGTAACTGAACAGGCTATCTAAATACATTTTAAAGTAATCATATATTCTCAGAACTGCATCTTAATGTATTTCCATCCTTGTATCAGGTAAGAATGGTTTTATCTCCACTTTAAATCTGGTAATTCTCAGCTACAGAACTTAAGTAACTTGATCAAGTTCAACTGATAAGTTTATGGGGTTAGGTTGAGCATTCATTTTTTTTTTTTTTTTTTGACTCTTGGTTATAAACTTGTTTTGAAAACTCAGGAACTTCAATGAGTTTTCACTAACTTTGTAGGAAAACGTTTTTCTAATGAGATAATACTATCATAAAAACCTAAGCTTCATTCTTTGCAAAAATTGAATTTAAACTTTCAACCCCCAAGCCACAGGTCTCCCTCCATATTTTCTTTTTGTCTTCCTCTTTCTAAGGCAGGAAATACTTGATGAAGACTTATCCTTTTGCCAAAGAATATCTTTAAAGGAGCAGCACACTAACCTGAAAAACACATCCAATGTTTATTTGAAAAAGAAAAAAAAAGCCTGCAGCAAGGCTTTGTGTGCCTGCAACAATCATTCACAGGATCTGTCAATTACTTGAAATGTCACTGAGTTACGAGTTCACTAGTGCCAACTTTGAACCAAGCGTTAGTAAGCTGTGCAGTGCGACCCATTAACTAGTAAGATTCCTTACTTATCCATCCAAATGTGTGCTGGCTGCCTACTGTTCTCGAAACTCTGAGCACTGAACAGTGAACAAACGGTCAGTGTTAGTGGAAGGATCCATGGACCGTCAATGCTCATATCGGCCAAGCACCTTTCACGCAGCCTGAAGACTAGGAGGAAAGAGGTGGGACACTAAGGGACACGCCATGGCGAAGGCCAAAGGATGATACGGTGGAGTTCTAGAGGTGGTACATCCTGAATGGAAGGAGGGAAGTGTCCAAGGAAAGGTAGCAATGCTTGGTATCAGAGGATCAATAAAACAGTGAGCCGCAGACAGGAGACAAACACTGGCAAAAGTCTAGATAAATGAGTTACCACACATGACGACACAAGAAGCATAACGAGCAAGCATATGATGTCATCCCTGGAGTCCAAGGAGCTCATTGCGACTCGAAAGTTTTCCACATTTTAATTTGTGTATTTTCCAAATTGCATCTAATGTAATGCCTGTCATGTTTCCATGGTTGCGCTGAGAACCAGCAGCCAACTCAAACCATACATCACTCGGTTGTTCGGCCCCCAAAACTGTTAGAGATGAGGTAATGTGTTCAAAAGGCAAAGGAGAGCAGCAGGGCCCTGAAAAGTTCTGGTGTGAACGTGTAAGGCACACAATTTTGCTGAAGAAAGTCATGGTTGTACGACTTTCAGACAGTGGATGTTGTTAAAATATGAATGCTTCTCTTTCAAAAAAGAAAATTGCCAGTCTGTACTATCATTGAAAATAGCAATAGCCCAGGTCCAGGAACTTCCTGCTGGGAAATTCATACAAACTGCAACTCTCTGGGCTAAAAAGAAAAGGGAAATTCTGTCGATCTTTCTTTTCACTCAAAATTATTTTCTTCCTCTTCTCTTGTTTCCTTGTGCACTTGAAAATGTCTTTCATGATTTTAGAAAAATAAGAGCTAGCTCTCCCACAAAAATAGTTGTTAGTTGTTAGCATTATGCATATTAAAATAAGCACATGCTCCTTAAATATGAGCAATCTTTCATACAATTTTAGGGACAGGACAAAATATCAGATCAAAACAGAATAAAAAATTAAATGTTTACAATTGAAACTACAGTCTGATTTTTGGCCTAAGAATCAGAAGAACTGGATCTTGGTCTTGCCTTAATTGCCAACTAAATACACAATCTGGAAGAAGTAAGATTTTTGACTTAAATCTCAGTGTGTGAATCTATAGTCTCATTTAGCTGAGTTATGAGCTCCGAAGTTTTCATTTTAACATTCAACACTCATGAATATTTTAGTGTTAGGACTAAAGAAAAATCACTGGGCATGTGAAGCTTGCAAGATAAAATGTCATCCATGGGGCTGGGGAGGTAGCTCAGTGGAGTAAGTGCTTGCCTGGCAAGTGTAAGCTCCTTAGTTCAATCCCTGGTACCACCAATAATTCATCCACAATTATTATATTGAAATGGACTGAATAATCTTTCCTATCTGCATCTATGTTTTCAACTGGCATTTAACGACAGAAAGTAATATATTGCTGTCTCATAAAGATAAATAGAGGCAGATATTTGGATGAGATTGACTGTTTCTATTTTTCAGTAATTACAGGAACATCTACAGTATTACCATGTATCTCAGTTCTTCAGAAAACTTTGCTCATAGTTCCTTAAAATTAAAGGAACTTTCAGAAAAAGCCTCATCTGTAAATAAACTACCATAAACACACGACGTTGGCACTCTCCGACTTACATAGTCACACCATTCACAACACTTTCTTAAAGAGAAAACTTAACTGGAAGCACCAGTTCACATGAAGTCGTCATGACCAGCATCACCGAGCAGATGGCGGCTGCTGCCTAACAGATAATGCTGATGGCTGACTGCAGTCTGTTGCCGGAGTCCACGAGAGAGTGGGAAGAGCGGGGATTGTGAGGACGAGATCTGTGGACGCTTAGTTCCACTTAACATTTTGGTATCCAATCCAAGAACAAATTTGCGCACAAAACCTTCTGTTGAAATCTGTCACTGAAAGTTAGCAGGGGGGGAAAAAGCACAAAATAATAACTTTGGAATTTCCCCAGGATGCCACCTTCAATGAGTACCCTTGTGTCATAGAAGTGGCTCATTGGAATACTTCACAGATTTTCTAAAACTACACAAGATAAAGGATCAACTTCTGCAATGTTATAGGAACAAATACTTATGTTAGCAAAACCAAATGAATGCTACAAAATATATGTATTATATTTTATTCTATTTTTATTTTGTTAAACCTTATGTATTTATGTTATGGCTGGCTCAGCCACAGGGGAGTGGGGCTGGTGCAGCATGTGGTGCTGAAGATCAAACATCGGTCCCTATGGTTGCCTAAGCTTGCTTAAGCAGGTGCTTTAGACCACTGAGCTACCTCACTGGCCCCAAATGCATTATCTTTTAAATAACTTTTATAATTTGTCTTCTATATAGTGTTAAGATAATTTAGGGACTTCCCAACCAAGAACATATTCAGAAGAAAGTTAACAGCATTTAGTACCTGTCTTAGCAGAGTATAGGTATATAACAAATATTATAGGTTCACTTTTTTCTAAGGATGGATTTTTATGTTGCGCAGAAGAAATTGAAAGGATAAGTTTAATCAAGCATATCTTATAAAAATATATTGACATATCAAGGGACCATGGTGTAAATATCTCTAATCATGAGAAATGCAAAGAGCACTGCTATTTAGGTCATATTTACACTCTAGAAAATGCTTAGGAAAAAGTAAATATTGCAATAATAAATTAAAATTTCTTGTACTTTACAGATTACTTCATTGAAATGTTTGCTTTGGAATAAAATAGCAGTGAATTTTTGTATTTGCTTACGTGGTTAATGGTGCATATACGTGATTGACTGGCTAATTAATAAGAATTTATTAAGCAACTAGGATATGAGACAGTGTGTAGTGGAAAATTTATTTCATAACAAAATTGGTAGAATGGAGCTGGGGATGTAGCATAGTAGAATAAGTGCAAGGGTCTGAGTTCAATCTCCAGTTCCACAAAAATCAAATCAAATCAGATCAAATCAAATCAAATCCTACAAAAATAATAATTAAGACAATATCCCTTGCTTCGAGCTTTGGCAACAGCCTTAGAAGGGATACATACACTATAGCCATGAATGTAAGTATTCATGGAGACCAATTTCAGAAGAAAAGAAGCCTGTCCCATTGTTGGATGTTATTGTAGACCTGAGGCTGAAGGACACCAAACTAGCATAAGTGCTCCAAAGACAAGCTACTGAGAAGGAGGGATACGTGGTGATGGTATCAAAGACAGGAGAATCAGGAAGCAACATAAAATGAGTCCCTAATGAAGTCAGTGCTTAGGGCAGTGGCTGGAAAATAAGAAATGATGAAGAAACATCCAGTATTATATAGTGAACTATCCATCCTTGGAGCACAGCGAGTGTGGTCACCTGTGCTCTGTGCAATGTCTTCTGGAAGTTTTTCTCTTTTGCCTTAAGCTCACATATTTGATTTTATAAGAATTTCCCTATGGAGAAAGATATAGCATTGTTGTACACTATAAACACTATTTCTATAGGGAATAGCCTGCAATCATTTACATGTCAAACTGAGACATCCTGACTAATTTAGCCAATAGTATGGCTATAAAATAATGATGTAATGTTTTAATAGAAGTAGTCCCTTCTGTTCCATTTTGTTCCCAGTAGATCCCATCCACCTTTTCTATGTTCTATAGCAGATGATCCAGCTGTCCTGATTTTGGGGAGCAGATGTAGTTGCTTGTCTCTCCTAGGACAAATACTTTACTCATCCATTATATTATCACCAGTCAAGGGGAGTTTTGCCATATACACCAGGCTCAGTAAATGCTTATTACATGGAATGATAGCCAAAGAATCAGACTCAGAGTTGAAAAAGCCATCAAGAGGACACAAGTCCACACTCTATTTCATGTGAAAGGAAATAAAATTTTATGTAAGGTTGAAGATAATGTAATCTGGATGAGAAATCAAGCTCCTGATGCTCATAATTAGGACAGAATGCATTTTCCTTTTTAAAAAAATTATCCATTTTAATGAGAAAATAAAATAACAATGAAACAGTTTCAAAACAGGTTTGTAGGACAGTTACAAAAATTAATACATTGCATATTGTCTTCATAGTAGTTATTCAGAGTACAAGATGCAGACATGATGTCTTGTCTAACCAATATTAGTACAAACCTTTCTTCTCACTGAACTAAGAGAAAGTAGCGGTATATCCTGTTTTATATATACATGTATATTTCTTTTTTCACTACAAAGTAGTCCTTTACTTATATTCTCATTTGTTTTGTCAGAGATGTATATTCCATTGCTCTTAGAGAAGCTTATTTGGAGATATCTTTAAAGGATCTTTTTATACTTGATGCCAGTTCAAATATTGCAGTACTTGTATTCAGAAAAATAATCCAATATAGTTCAATAGTCCATAATACTAGTGGGTTATCAGCACAACTGGCAATTGTCAGAAATTGTTGGCTTGAGCCTTTTATAGCTAAGTATATTAATATGGCATTACTTTTTATACCTCACAGGTATACTCCTGCTAGATGGTTAAGACTGAGATAAAGTAAGATCTACACAACTAAAATGTAACTTTTGTATCTGACAAGGTCAATCGAGTTCCCAATCCACACTGTGGATCTTTTGTCAGTGTCAGTCATCTGGATGAGTCATGGCCAGTGCTTGACCCATTTGCTCTCTGTGAAAGCCTGAGAAAATGCTTTCTCTCTAGGTGACTCTCTTTAGGCACACTGTATATCATCGATCCCTTTCCTCTGTGACCCCTTAATCTCCTTACAATGCATTTTCATCTATTCTTTTCCGTTTCCTTTATCCTTCATGTAAGTATAATCCTCCCATCTCTACCTGCTCAATATTTCTCAGTCTTTGTGTTTATACTTATTTATCTTCCCAAAAGGAGGACATTCTGGAAAGAAGCTTTCTAGTTATAGTCTTCTGGGTTAAATCCTAACCTTGTTGCCCTAGATGAATTCTTCAATAGTTCTAATCTGCAATCTATATATCTATGTATGTAGCCCACAATTAAGGCCACAGCAATTTAAGGACAAAGTAGACTTAGGGCAACTACAACACTTAGAGATAGGGCAAAGAGGGAAGATGATGACCAGAAATTCCAGGCTAGCAGTATGTGATACAGGTATTGAGCTACTGCGAGAATTTCATAGAGTATGAAGAACAATTATTAGTCCAGTTTGGAGAGGTAAAACAAGCTCCTACTGAAAAATAAAGGAGTATAAATGAAAAATAAGTGACAAGGTTTCATTTATTTATTTATTTATTTGGTACTGGGGATTGAACTCAGGACCTTGCACTTGCCACACAAATGCTTATTCTACTGAGCTATTTCCCTAGCCCATGACCAGGTATTATTTTAAAATCAGTTTTAGGAAAAGGAATTTTATCTAAATGTTAATAGGAAACTAATGAAGAATTCTATCATCTATCTATCTATCTATCTATCTAGTATTTTAGGGAAGGGCTTATAGGGTGTTCATGGTCTCACTACTAGATCAGACTCTTAGTGATCCACCTGTTTACAGCCTCCCAAAAGCTGGCATTATGGCCTGCACCACCATGTGCAGTCCTAAATGGCTGTTTCAGCATGCCCCCAGGGGTGGACCCAGCACAGCAGGCTGGAGGATTGAACACTCAGACCCTGAGCCTATTTGCAGGTGTTTTAATCTGCTGAGCTATTTGGAGTCCTAGAATTTTAAACAATGAAGCAACACTTCATGAAGATTAGCTTTATGTATATCTGGCAGTGTAGTGCATAATAAATGAAAAGGAAATAATTGTGGGTTATTTAAACTTATATCGAAAACAGAATGGTTTCCAAAAATTCCAGATTAGAAATTAAAATTATGCTCAACTCAATATTTTCAAAAGGATGGATTTGACCATTTGTTATGAAACTTTATGCTAAGTTATGACCTAAAGTTACTAAACATATCAGAGAAGTGAAGGTTGATTTTCAAATTACCTCTAGACCCACATGTCTCATGCACTCATTTTGCCTTGAATGGGTCCCTAATGACTTCTACTATGTCATTTTTCAAAAGGAAGGAACCACCGTAGATGAGAAAATCTCTCTATGTAATCAAAATATAATGAAACTCAAACCTCCCATGCAGAAAATTATGATAGCATAGTTAAAACTCAATGAGTTTATACTGTCATTTTTTACATACCATCTCGAAGAGCTAAGGGGGATGTTCCATTATTCAATACATGATCAGGGTAATGAAAATAATGACATCATGACTTCCATGTCATCCAGGAAAAGAGCCAAATGTAAATTTATAAAGAGTCTCCAAAGAATCAAGAAACAACTAAAGGTCTACACTAGTTAGGGAATATTTCGGTGCTAATGGGCTTACAAGTGACTTTTAAAGGCTTTTTAAAATACATACAGTATCAAAGGAAGAATAAAAATCTTACATGTAGACAACAGAAGGGAGGTATATTATCGACTGACAGTTTTTCTAAAGCTAAGTTATGTTTCAGATATGTTCTCAATTAGATAACTATAACAGCAGCAAAACTTATGCCAAGCAATTGTGGATGATTTTCTGGGTCAACCCAAGTAAGTGTCCTCAAATATTTTCACTAAAATATTTCTCAGTAACTATAGAGCAGTTGAATCTGAAAGTGTAGCATTTGTAAGTATAGCTTATATGTGGATTCCTACGCTCTTTCTTCTTTAAACTAGGGGCTTACCAATTTTATTTTATTTTTTTGTTTTTTAAAGAGAGCACACATTAAAATCAAAACAGAAAGAATTATAAGTTATAACATATTTTTCACCTGACAAAGTAATACGAATTTCACAATATTTTTTGTAATACATAGTGCTGTTTTCCAACCAGTTATTCATATTACCAGATATATGCATGTAAAATTAGAAGAAGAAAGAAAAAAGAAAGAATGGCATAAGAAATTAAGAAAACAGAAAAAAGGGAAGAAATGAAAAAAAGTAGATAAAACAAATTATCTTATGCTTCATTTTTCAAAACTGTTTAAGGAAAAGCTCTTCAAATCCCCAAAGCTCTTTATAATGATTTAGAAAAATCAGCAAGGTGTTTTTATTTAGTTGGAACACATTCCTGGACCACCTCTCCAGGTGCACAGCTATGAGGTTTTGTTGCCTAGATAACTACTGTAATTTCAGCTTTCCAAACAGCAGTGAGGTAGAGAATATTGTCTTCATTTCATAGATTCAGACATGACCAGTTCAAGGTCATAGAGTTACTAAGAAGTAGAGAGTAGGTAAGAATCTCTGTGTTTTAGATATTAATAACCAAAGTTATTAATGTTCTTTTAGCAGTACTCTAATATTTTCACGACAAAATCTAGGTATTAATAAAGTTAAGGCCTCCACTCGGAATTTTTTCTCTACTGGTAATCTTCAAAGAAGGAAGAGTTCTAGGCAAATGTCTGTGTTAAAAGAAAAATAGATGCTTTGCTTAATATTATTTTTTAAAATTGGAGACAATGGAAGGCCTTTAGCTGGCAGTTTACTCAGCCATGGGAGAACACAAAGGAACAGTCTGCATTGGCTGTACTGATAACAGAACCCCAAATGCCAGAAAAAGTGGAACATAATTTTAAAAACATTGTGAATATTCTAAAAAAGATACAAAAACATGAAAGTTATCTACAAATAGACAAAGTATCGTAATTAGGGCTAAAACAAAAATTGCACAAGGAAACAGTATCCTTCAGCATTTTTTGTGCAGTAGGGACACACACAGAGAGTAGGGAATGACGTAGGAGGTGAAAAAGTGGACATAGTCGACTGCACACTGAGCCATCCTAAGAAAATCTGGATAACATAAAAACTATACCTTCTGTGGAATTACAAAAGAGCCCAACAGGCTTGCTAACATGATTTCCTGAGGAGTTTGTAGATAAATAGTGAGGTACAGATGCTTGCAAGGATAAACGCTGAGTGTACCAGAAGGCAGTAGAAAAAGAGGCCTGCGGTTTGCCGCAACACCTTAGCATGGAGATGAGAAACCCGCCGCAGGGTCGCATCAGGCCGAAAACAATGGAGGTTGAAGGTATTTCCAAATGCACCTAAACTTGCTTACTCTAAACATACCCACTCACTTAGTCTCTTCTAAATATCCTAAAAGGGAAATGAAGGCCTGGAAAGTAACTGAGAGCTGGCATGCCTTTGAATTCTATGAAGCAGCTAATCTAGGCTCAAAAATAGTCACAAGGACAATTACGTAGGTAGTAATTAGCGGCGTGAGGTTTTGTTTCAGGGAACTTTAAACGAATTCAGTTTTAAAGCTGAAATCCAGTCAGAACTGACTAGGTAACAAGACTAAAGAGAAGGCTAGATAATAGACTTTTACCAGATATTAAAGGAATATTATAAACAATTTCACACCAAGACATTTCACGATTTAGATGACACACTGTCCTTGTAAATTGTTAAAGTCTACCCAAGAAGAAACCCCAACATGGTTTCATTGTTCATTTTTGTCAGCCTAGGAAGAAGTGACATGAACATTACACAAGGTCTTCTATAAAATGAAGGGGGAAAGAGTCCCACTCATTTTCTAAGGTCAGCATAAATCCTAGGATTTGATCCGACATGAATGAAACAAGAGAAGCATATAAAATACTGACACCCTCCAAGAAAACACATGCAAAAATCCAAAACAAAATAGTGGCACCAAAACTCAAATAATATATAAATAGGAAAACAGCATGATCAGGGCAGGTTCACCCCAGGAATGGCTTAATATTTCAGAAATCAGTTAATGCAATTCAGTACCCTACAATATACAACAGAAATAGATTGTCACAATAGATGAAGAAGAATAATTTCATAATACCTTTGAAATAATTTGCAATAGCTCTCCCATTATTTTGATTTAACACTGTATTTAATGTTGTAGCCATCATAATAAATAAGGAATGGTCATAGGGGCATACATTTAGAAAAAAATACATAAAAGTATCTTTACAGATGACAGAATTGCAGAGTGAATCCCCAAAAATCCAAAACAAATATTAAAAACATTCTCCTCAAATTAGCTAATAAGTAAGTTCATTGAGGCTTTGAGATTCAAGGCCCTCTGCTAATTATTTGCAATTATGCATGCAATTAACTAACCTTTGGAATATTAAATGAAAAAAGTCAGTGCCATTTTAATGGCACAGAATACAAGATATCATCTATAAATTTAGCAAATGATAAAAAAGACCCAAAGGCTGAAAGTTATATTAAAAAAAAGTGCTATGAGAAATTAAATGGCACTTAAATAAATGGGGAAAGGCATGTAGGTTGAAAGGCTTCCCTTTTACAGGTTGATTTGGGGTCTCAGTGAAATTCCAGTGATTACTCCAGAGAGCTTTTTGTGGGATTTAACAGACTCAAAAATACACAAGGGACATAAAAAGTCTACATGTGTAAAACAACCTGCAAGAAGAAAAAGTCAGTAGGTTTGAATTATTTGAGCTTGATATTAATATGAAACCCCACTATACAACTACATTGTGTGATAGCTATATACTGATGATAGGAGTATAGATCACTGAAGCGGTCAGTCCAGATGTGATAACATCAGGGCATGATAACATAAAATTATTTTTACAAAGTCACTAATGTCATTCAGTGAAGAATCAAAGTCTTTTCATCAAATAGTACTCAATCAAATGGATATCAGTATTGGTAAAACTTAACCTCACTGTAGATATATATCATCATTTATAAAGATTAATTTGTGATGGACTAAAGATCAATATATAAAATGTGAATCTATAAAAGGAGAAAGTATCCCTTAAAAATTTGTGATCTGGAAATAGAAAAAGACATTTTAGATGAAATTTAAAAAGCACTAACTATGAAAAAAGTTTGATACACCAAATTTCACCAAGACCTTTTCTCATTAGAAATTATCATTAAGAACACAAAAATGGAAGGGACCCTCTGAGAAAGAACTCTAAAATGTATAGCTTGCAAAAGAAATTCTCACAAATAAATAATTAAAAATAAACAGTCTTTAAAAGAAAAACAGTGGGGAGGGGGACTGACCTCAGAAACTTTGGGAAATGTTTAATGTACAAATTATTATTGGAAACAAAAATAACTCTACTACAGTAGAGTGAACTCTACTGTAATAAGAAACAATGTTTCTTGTTGTGGATATTTAAGTGAAAGTTTTTGAAATCATTTTGCTTGTAATTTCTGTGAAGCTGCTTTTTTCTATGAGAGCAGATATAAATAACAAAAGCAGAAGGTGAACATGAACTCTATGGCTTTCAGTGAGATTAAGAGGCATCTGTTTTCTTCTTTCTTTTTCTAAAAGAAATAAAATTTAGAATGTTAACAATTTATTAAAAATATATGCTCCATGTTTTGTCTTAGGCATTTGATATTCAGAAAGATGTTCTGCTCAAGTGTCTATGTTATAGGGAATAATATCATTAAGCTCCTCTTCTGGAGGGTTAACAGTTTAGGTTGGCAGATCAAAAGATTAGAGAAAAAGAAGGGCTATAAGGATAGCCAACATATTGGCCCTAGCCCTTCAAGGTCATTGAGGACTCAGGACATAAGGGAATCTATGCTGTAACATCTTATAACTCAGAGGTGTCCCAAATTTTCTGTACAAGATTATGCAGCCACAGAGGAAAGGGATCAACAATGTATAGTGTGCCTAAGGAGGGTCACCTAGAGAGAAAACATTCTCTCAGGCTTTCACAGAGAGCAAACTGGCCTAGCAATGGCCATGACTCATCCAGAGGGCTGACACCGTCAAAACATCTACAAATAGCTGTATATGATTTCAGGGTAATTCCTGAGGGGACTTGAATGATCTTGTCAGATACAAAAGTTTCCGTTTTTGTTAGTAGGTTTGCTTTACCTTGGTCTGAACCATCCAGCAGAAAAGTCTAACTACAAGGTATAAAAAGTATAAAAAGTAAAGCCATATTAATATACTGAGCTGTAAAAGGTTCAAGCCAACAGCTTCTGACATTGCCAGTTGTGCTTATAACCCACTACTATTGTGGACTATTGGACTATGCCTACATCTACTTTCTCTTAGTTCAATGAGAAGAAATATTTGTACTAACAGTGTTTATACAAGATAGAAAGTTTGCATCTTGTAGGCTGAACAAATACTACAAAGACAATATGCAAAGTATTAACTATTGGAACTGTCCTACTAACCTGTTGTAAAACTGTCTCACTGCTATTTCTTTTCATTAAAATTAATAAAAAATAAAATAAACAATAAAAACAACAAAACAAAAAAGAGGCATCAACTGGATTCATGGAAACTGAATACATATACAAATTAATAGGCATAACATTTACAGGTCTGAGTAAACACATGCAACGCTACACATAGATGTATTACCTTGTTCTCTGCTTTAAAAGAGTTTAGCAACACCAACTATGTGTAGAAACTAAGAGCAGCGCAAGCTGTACCGAAAGTGCATGCCTCTCACATGACATGATTAGGACACTTGGTCTCCATGGTATTCCTTTTAAAATCCCATAAACCTACCATAATCAGGAAAGAAAGCTATCTGGAATATTCATACAAGGGACATTTTATAAGATACCTGATCCACAGTCTCAAGACTATCAGCGTCACAAGAAAGAAGAAAACACTACCTATTGTAGACTAGACCACCCCGCCCAGTGGTGGTGAGCATATAGCATATGTGTTATTGCATTTCTCTTTTAAAACAAAAGAAGCTAACAGAGATTTGTTTTGTCTAAAGCAAAGCCTCAGCACCCAGGCTCAGCTGCAGTGCTGGCACTTGGAAGTAGACAAGTGGAGTTTAGGTTTCAGCTGGGCACTGGATCTCTAAATGCTTCACCATGTCTGGCCTGACACGGGTGTGCATGGTGGGACCTTGGAATCAACATTGGAAGAAGAAACCATGAAAACACGTGGGGGAAGTATAAGACATTCTTGGAATTAATACCAGTCTTGACTTAATGCTGACAAATACCCATGGCCGTCTAAGATGTTAACAATGAGAAAAGCTATGTATGGGCGGGGCACACAGAACTACTTGCTGTAGTTTTCAACATTCCAATGTCTAAAATTTTGCCAAAGTAAAGAGTTTACTTTTAAAATATATAGGTACATACTTACATTAACATTTGGCAACGGAGGAAAAATGAAGAGCACCGCTTACCCATGTACATTTGTTTAAAATGATTAATTTAATGAAAATGTACATCAGAGGCACAGTGACACACCACTCATTGGAATAGCTCAATTAACAAGACTAGCAGTATCCAAGGGAAGAGAGCAGCATAATCGGGCTGGTTGCCAATGCTGCTGTGAGTATAAAATGAAACAGTTTATACAGTTAAGTTCTTGGCAGCTTCTTATTAGATTTAAAGATTGCATTTTCTTATAAAATAAAACATTTACCTACCTAGGTGTGAAAATTTCACTCCTACATCTTTTCCCAAAACCAATATACAAAAATGTATATTCAGAAAAATATTTATCCTGAATCTCAAAAGCATTTCATTCATGATTAAAAAAAAAAAAAAAAAAAATTGGGAGCAAAAAAACTAAAAACAAATGGAATGTCTGTATTTAAGAAAATGGCTTAAAAAGTTGTGGTGCATGCACACAATAGAACATCATGTAGAAATAAAAGGACCAAGGTCCTCGGACACACGATAGTAAACATGAGTCTTAAAAAGATTACCTTGAACAAAAGTAAGTGGCACAAGTAAATACTGTGTAACTCCAGTAATGCGAGCTGACATACTGGCAAAACTAATTAACGAGGTAAGAAATCAGAATGTAGGTTTCTTTCTGGAATACACAGGCTGACAAGGATGCAAGAGAATTTCCTTGATGTGGCAGTGTGCTGTGTCTTAATTTGGAGTCTTTGTTACACAGGTGTGCTTATTTGTCAGATCTCGGCAAACTGTGGCCAGGCCCATCTGTGCACCTCACTGGGTAGAGTTGTATCTCAGCCAAAGAAGAGCAGGCTCTGGACTCAACACCAAAATCAGGCTGTTCAAATAGAGCACTGAGTAAAAAGCAAAACAGCGGAAGATACAGAACTAATATAAAAGGTATGACATCTGTTAGCTCCGAATGAAGAATAAAATATAATACACGTGGCCACAGTCTTCTCAGAAGCTTTTCTTTCTCCTTTCTTTCTTTCTTTCTTTCTTTCTTTCTTTCTTTCTTTCTTTCTTTCTTTCTTTCTTTCTTTCTTTCTTCCTTCCTTCCTTCCTTCTTTCTTTTTTGCAATTAGGTCTTCCCATGCTGGAGATCTCAAAAGTAGTTTACAGGTTCATTTATTATGGCATTTTCATCATTATTTGGGAAAATATGCAGATGGTAGTCATCTTAGCCTCAAGATCCGGGTACTATTCTATTTGCAAATAACCCTACAGTGATCCAGACTAGTAGTAGTACCAGAACTTATTATATGCAAGGGTATTTTTTGAAAACTACTTGCAGTAATTCAATTTTTAACAGGCTAAAGACAAAGCAGAGAGCGTATGGGTATATATACGAGCATTTTTTACCTCGTAAGTTCCACCTGCACTTTAAAAACAACATTTGCAAACGGAGAAAAAAGATAACATTTTCAACTAAGATATAATAGGCTTTTGGGGATTTTGTTAGGGTGAAGCTTAAAAAGATTTCACCCAGTTTTATCATCTACAGGAAACTCAGACTAGAAGAATCATATTTAAAGCAGTCAAAAACTTACTTGATGAAATAGAAAAGACTAGCTATATACAGACATTTGTTTTCTATGGAGAAAGATACATTTATCAAAATTAAATGGAGTAGATGATGCCCACATTTCCAAACTCAGAATGTAAACTACCTCTCTGTTTGTTTAAAAGAGAAAAATTCGATGGGCGTATATCCTCTCTCATGTGTAAACTGAAGAGGCCCAGGGCACTGGACATAAACTGCTATGTGAACATTCGAGTTTCATTGTGAAATATCTACACTAAACACTCTTTGTAACATGCAAAGAGCTCTGTTTTTCTATTACTTTTAAATGAAATGATCTATCTATAGCAAATGAAGCAACAGAATATTCCTAAGTTAAGAGATAATTTCTATCCGGCCTCAGGGTTTTTTTTCTTTGGTTATCACCTGCAGAGCTCAATGGTATGAAACCTGGCTCAGTATCATTTCCGAGTTATAGTGATACCAGCATATCCTCCTTAAAGCTTGTACACTAAGTAGCACAATGACGGCCCAGGCTATTTGGGGAATTCGGAGCCAGTCTGAACTACATAGCGCAATCCTGTTTCAGCAGCAACAACAGTATCAACAAAAATAAAAAGCATACTTGTGCTTGCCATAACACACATGCTTTAAGTGGTAGAGCCAGGGTCTGTGGAATCCATGCCCCACATATTTTGTGGAGTTCTTTGAAAGGGAAGATGATACAAAACTGCAAAATCAAACGTGCCAGGATCTCTGGAGACCTCGGAAACCGACCCAAGAGTGAGTGGGACGGGGGTCTGCAGTAGTATAAAGGTAAATATGTTCTCCGAGCAGTTCTTAGGAGGTGGTAGCAGTACATGAAAGGAGGTCTCTGCCTAAAACGACTTAGAAACCATGAAAACAAAGCTTGGGAATTTTTAGAAGACTGACTTGAAAACAAATAGTTAATGATTTCTTTTTTTCTTTTCTTTTCTTTTTTTTTAAGCTGGCCATATGACTGAAGATGGCCATTCTACCTGCTTTCAGTGTCTTGAGAGGAAGAGGGTAGCCAGCTCCCACCTGGAAGCCCCTGCTGCCATGTCTGTGCCCCGTTGCTGTCACTGCCCACTAGCAGGAGCAGCTACTTACCAACTTCCCACTTCCAGACCTCATTTTGGCAAACATACAGCCTCAAAGATGGAAAGAAATCTTAGTCTATGAGACTTAGGGTATGCACATTGCGTCTTGAATGTATCAGCTCCTCACAAGGAATGATTCACTCATGTATTTATTAAAGAGAGTATGAATTAGAATTAGGACAGAAAACATTACACGTGATACAGACTTTCACTTAACAAAATACTATGACTTTCACAGTATTTGTTGTAGTGCACAGTGCTGTCTTCAGACCAGTTTTTCATAGTAATGGATATGTGCATATAAAATTAGAAGAAGAAAGAAATGTATAAGAAATTAAGGAGAGAAAAAGTACAAGCAATTGAAAAGAAGAGATAAAACAAATCCGAGCATTCACTGCTTCTTTCCATAGAGGAGTGGAAAGGCACAGCACCATTGCTGAAAGCATCCCGCGTACATACATAGAGAAATCTCTTTCCCCCACTCCCTCTCCTGGCCTTCTCCTCAACTTTAACTCTGGACCCTAGACAAGTGCTTCATCTAAAGGAACTGTTCTCTCATATCCTCCAGCTGTCTGCCACACCACAAGACTCGATCACCTCCACCTGACCTTGTGGAGCCTTCATAGACATGGAATCATATAATTTCTTAATTTCATCAGTTATCCTTGTATGCATGTGGCTTTGCTAGAACATGAGCTCCTTTAGAGCATATTTTAGCTTTGAAATGACACATTTGGCTCACAAAGGGGTTCCATAAATGTCTACCAAGTGAATGTATGTATGTATGTATGTATGTATGGATGGATGGATGGCTGAATGAATGGATGGATGGATGAACAGATGCTTCAGAGGTAAGCTATTAGATCTATTATTGACAATGTGGAGGAATAGAAAAGGGCATATTAGCTAGATAAATTTATATCTACTCTAGACCTACTGATTCTGAATGTATACAAGATCCTCAGGTGATTTTAAAGCACACTAAAGTTAGAGAAACAAGCTGACTGCTATTTTCACTACCATTAAAGGAAGACTGCACCAAAGCCTTATAATTTTATATTTCACAGTAATTGCTCTTACTGTTTGACTTTGCCCCACAAGGGCCGACTGATTGAGTGGACTAAAATTATAGTTCTCTGTCTCTTTCTGCACTGCTGCTGTTTGAACTCAGGGCCCTCAGTTCACTGAAGACTACACAGATCAACATTTCTATGCCCCAGGAAGTTGAGATGGAGCAGTGATTTTGGAAATTGGATAAAATTACATTATCCAGATTGTAATTCTATTATAGACTTCTAAAAATATGTGTCAGTGAAGCTTCAGACTGTAGATAACAATCCAGCTCATTTTAATTTCATGAGGGAACCATAAGTAGCGCTTCCTTCCCAGCTTCCTGGCGGGGCAGATTAACTAACGGCCTAGACTTGTTTTTCCAGCAAATTGAGAGAAAATCATCTTGGCTCAGTGCAATCTTTTCAGGCACTTAGGTAATCTATTAAAAGAGCGATCATATATTATAAGTGTGATTAATTCTGGATAGGTATAAACATATCCATCTGAAGAAGATACGTTTCAACGCAAGTGTTAAAGAAAAATAGAAAGAGAAATTAAAGATGGCGAAGAACTGTCGCTGGTGGCAGAAGCTATTAGTTATGTCATGGTGAGGAAATAATGACTGTCTCAGGCTTGTTCACTTCTTCAAGGTGAACTTCAAAAGAATAAAACAACTTCAAAGAAAATCACAGGAAGGAGTCTCAACCACAGCAGAGGAATGAAGCATGTGCCTGCGTTGGTTGAAACACTGGTCAAAAACATGGCAAAGCTTATTTTTGCTTTTCCAAAATTGTACTCTGAAATTTTTAATATAATATGAGACCTTAGTAAAATATTGTCATAGCTCAGTGGACTAGATTGTTAGTATTGTTGAGCGTAATTAACACCTAGATTGTAGGGTGTTACTGTACATTTTTTTGTTTGTTTGTTTGTTTTTTTTCCCACGTCTTCTGCACATTTCCTAGTTCTGCAGGATGCAGTGAAGAGCCAGAGGCCACCTAGGAGCATTGTGCTGCCTCAGCTCACAGACCATCAGCTACAATCACTTGCAGCTTCTTGCCGAATTTGATGGTGCTAGCAAGTGCAGTCTTGTGCCAGTGAGAAGAGAAACACAGTTTGGGATGCGCTAGAAAGTTGCTAGTGAGAGGGCACAGGCTCAGTAGAAACAAAGCTCTGAGAAACAGAGGTAAGCACAGGTGGTTCATGGGATGGAAATATAGGAAATACCATCTTTGGTCATCAGCAAAACTACTTCATTTTTATTGTAGAACCAGCCCAGGAAAATAACGTTTTGGGCAATATTTTGAATCATATTATAATGTGAAAGCTTTGTGAACGCTTATTGCTTGAAATTAGGAATGACAGCTCTACAAAGGAGAACAATGGATGGGTTCTCTGCTTGTTCTCTATTGATGCAAAAAAGTTACCATAATTTAGTAGTTTCACACAAGGGCCATTCATCACACCCTACCTTTGCAGGTCAAAATTCTCCTGTGGCATACGCAGATTCTCTACGCAAGGTCTCCCTTAGTCCAATCAAAGTTGCTGCCTAGTCTGCAGCTCCAACCTGAGGCTGCGAGTTCATGCTTGCTGGCTGGGTTCGTTTCCTGCTCAGGTTTTCTCTGTGGCCCACCCCACTCCTGCTTATGTCGGCAATGCTGGGCCAGCCCTGTGGCTTGAGCACTTCTGAGCTTTTCATGGGATATTAAGATTCATGTAAGTGAACTTGTGTCTACCCAGGAAAAGACAGAATAACTTCTCTATTAACAGCCATAGTTGTGCCTGCAAATTCCCTT
This sequence comes from Myocastor coypus, assembly GCA_004027025.1. NCBI lineage: Eukaryota > Metazoa > Chordata > Mammalia > Rodentia > Myocastoridae > Myocastor > Myocastor coypus. Next base: position 28,510 of record PVJA010014570.1, on the reverse strand, counting down.
TGCTAATATCATGTAATACAATATAAGGAATAACATCAAGAAGAATTAATTAAAGGGACCAGATTTCTGCCTGTCTCAGTGTAACAGGAATCTGTATCCCTAATGTGTGTCATCTGCTGGCAAGAATTTCGATTGTCAAATGAGACACACACTGTTCTTTCAATGGACCGGGCTTGGGATGGATGGTGGATGAAAATGGGAAATAGATAAAGGATAAGTGTGCAAGTTAGGCATGAGGAAAAGTGCCAAGGAGTGGGGAATAGGACCAGGTGAAAGAAGATTAGAAGAGGCGTGCAGGGACATCAGCCCATGGCAGACAGGTCCACACTGAAAACTGGCAGCGGCTTTTAGCAGGCTGTGATATTGTTTGCAGTAAAGAGAATATTTCATCACCCAGGGTGACTCAGTTATTAAAATGGTGAGCTCTAGTGAGTGTGTGATGAATCAACAACTTTTTGAGTAAATTTTCATAAATAAGTTGGTTTTTCTTTTCTGAACTTGAAAGCACCACTGCATCATGAAAGCATCTTAGTGGCTGGGGGGACAGTGTGGACCTAAGTGGCTGGCTCCCATTTCAGCTCAGAAAAAGTAAGCTAATGATGGAAAAATATAAAATCGTTTTTTAGAAAGGCTGATTGTCCTATGTCACTGCCCAATACATACTAGGCCTTAGGATGACTGAAACTAAACAGCCGATGGACACAGTCCAGCTGTGGATCGATATGAACTGTTTCTGTCTAATCCGCCGTTGTAGTTATGGTGCCTCTGAAATTCACAAGACTTGCCCTGACCAGAGAAGAAGAAAAGCAACACAGACAGCAGCAGTCGCTGATGCTGTGCAAATGGATGGACGAATAGATAGGTGGGTGGCCTCTGTGTCCCTGTAAGTGGCTTCAGGCGTGTTGCGTCCAACAAAGTCTAACAAATATATGTCATGCTGGTGCTGGCCTGTTCAGAAATATTAACGTGCTCAAGTACAGTGTAAATCTTTAAAAGAGAGATGGGATCTGAAGAATTTCCAAAAATACTTGACTTACAGAAGTTCCTTTTTATTTAGCGCAGGCATAGACGGTGAGCTGTCCAGCAATGTTTGTGCTTTCTTAGAAAAGTAGAAAGCAGAACTGTAGGTGCGTTCTTGGCTACTTCCACATGTATGTGGACCTGGGATGGGTTAATGTCAGCAGAATCTGAGGAAAGTCATGACTTCCTGAGGCAAATGGGCAGCTCTTCTCTCCCTTTTCTGTCCCAGCTTGTAGAGAGGGACATGCTGGACTCCTAAGACAAAAAGAGCCGATCTTTTTGTGCTATAGTTTGGAGATAAGATTTTAGTGCTGAAAGATATATATATATCAGACCAGTGAACTACATAGTATATATCTATATCTATATTTATATCTATATCTGTATCTGTATCTATATCTATCTATCTATCTATCTATCTATCTATCTATCTATCTACATATATATCTGACCAGTGAACTGTAACCTGGGTAATCTTATCTTTATCTCCCAAGAGACATGTGATACTAGTATGTACTGGCCAGATACACTCACAAACATCCTACGCTCCACAGAATAGCCCCTCTCAATGAAGAATGACCCATTTCAAAGGGGAGAAACATTACCTTGTAATATTCTAGGGAAAAAATGCCTATCATTCTAGGTTTCCTGAGCTACTTTCTTGCTGAATGAGCTGCTATTTCATCTAGGAGATGATTTCTTACCCACAATAAGTCAGTCTGAGGCTGTGGGAAGCCCCAAGACCATGCGTATACAACCTTTCCGCCCAGAGTGCACACCCAGGAGGCTTCCCGTAGCACACTGGCTACGTTTGGTGCTCTGTTCACCTGCCCCTAGAGGCCTACAGCCCACTTGCAACCAGCTCGTTTCATTTGTAGTCACTCAACCTTTTTGCTGCATTGATTTTAAAGTTGCCCTTTTTTGTCCTGCAATGTGGTTCCTACTGATAGCCGTTAACTGAAAACAAATTTAGAGTCTTAAAAATGTTACAGGGAAACAAAAAGCATATGCAGTTGTCTCATACTGTTCTTTCTTTCTGGAATGTCTACATTACATGTCCAAATGATACAACTCCACAAAATACATTACTTTGACTCTAAAATTTTGCATAAAACAGCTGCTTAAAATAAAATTTCCTTTCCTAACTACGCACATTTCTTAATATATGTCTTGATTTATCGATCCGTGTGTTCACTCATGTAACAGACATATTCGTTCTACACATCCTCTCCAAGCGCCTGTCTGTGCTGAGCCTCGCCTTTTCACACTTGGCACTCAGGTTATACACTTGTCTTTTCTACCCCACCAGCTTCAGTCCCTTCAGAGGCTGAACCACACAGCATCGATTCATACGCTCTTGGACTGGCACACAGGCAGAGTTTAAGGAATATCCCAAGACTCCATGCCTCACATAAAAGCAAGAAAATGTTTGCTGCTTTTTACTGTACATTTTCTAATACCTCAGTGACTCTAAGGAGAGGGCTTGAAAATATCTCATGATACACAAAAACGTACTTCTTTTGGCTCCAGTGTTTTACCTGGTACTAACAAACTCAAGCAAAAATTCAGACAGGGATGCATAAAGCCAAACTGTAACTTGAGCAATGCCAGTGTATAATTTTGCATGCCCAGGGAACCACACCAACCTTCTAATATGTGTATAATAATTACATGCTTAAGAATGTTTGCTAATGAAGAGGAACAAAAGCCCACAAATGCATAAAAACTACTTGCAGCAAATGAGCTTAGGGGATTAGGAGCAACCGCTGTTTATACTATGCAGAATCTATGATAGCGCAAATGGTATCACACGAAGTCTCTAACGCGTCCTGGTACCTCAAACAGTCAGATCCAAAGGCCCCTATCTATACAGGCACTAAAAGGAACTAGCCCAAATCAATGCTTTTTCTACAAAATGCTGAATAGCAAGTTTCTTTGTTTGCTACAGGCTGCTTCCCATGTAAATCTCCTTATGTGTAGTGATCCAGTTTCATACATTTCTGCTGTATATTAAGAAAAAAAGTCTGGTCAGACACTGTCATTGCCAATAAAATTCACTTTTACTTTCTTAAAACATACTAGAGAATCTTTTCATTTAAGGGAGTTGAGCTTAGGAGTTGGTGCGGCCAGGGAAGGCGGGGGTGTTCACTTCTTCTGTTTATCTGCAGGGACTGCTGAGACATTTGTCCTGTGTTAGAAGCTCTGCAAATGCTCCATGTTGACAGAGCAAGTAGAGAGGGAGACCATATCCTTGAAGGATAGTGCTCAGTAATTTTACATCTTTTTATAGATGTTTTACTAACATTAAATAAATTACTAAACAGTGATAACAAAATGTTACATTATTAACATTAGAAAATTATTAATATTAAATAGCAAAGTTTTACAATAATCCCAAGTATTTTAGGCATTTGGTATTTTTATTAAAATCTTGAAGATATTACACTTTTTTACCTTTCACTGTTATTATGGCTACAAGTATTATTTGGAATTCAGCTATAATTCAAATAGAAAAAAACACATCACTAAGTGGAAAAGCCTTTAAAACCAGATTTGTCTTCCATAGAAATGTCACAACAGCCTGATTAACCCCATCTGCCTCTCTGAGGTCCACGGGGGGGGGGGGGCGGTGGAAGGGGCAGTAATCTAGCAACAGTAATGACATCTAAGATTGTTTCTGCGCATCAACTTTGCAGAACGTTCCCTACAAGGACTCTCTTCCCTTCCTATCTCACGGCCATCATAGGGCCCTCCTATAGCCTAGGAAGCTGAGCCTTCCCAGCAGCTCAGTGGACAGGAACACAGCTGCACCACATGACCTTGCCTTACCTAAATCTGATCAACTTATGGAAATTCACTGTAGGACTCAATGATGGATGCGAAGCCATAAGTTTAAAACCAGTTAAATAACTATTAAAGAATCCTTGCTAATTCCTATTAATGGAAAGATACTAGCAGCAGATCACCAATTTGGCAAAATCGCAAATGAAGGAAAACGGTGATAAAATCCCCAGCTAATGTGTGGCGTATTGAAAATGTAAATGAGCTTAATACTCCGCTGTGTCGTGTGAAACCTACTGTGCCTGCATAATGGGAACCTGCAGTGGGTTCCATCTTCCTCCAAGGCACAGTGACTGCGGCTCAAGTTCACGCACAGGCTCCAATGTGGTAAGATCTACAAATGTTCAGTCCCCAAACAATACGCAGGTAGGCACAGAATAATTCCATAACGCAAGGGATGCCAACAGACTTCGTCAGATTTTATTGTGCAAAGGCCTCTACAACACATTAGGTACCCAATAGTGAGAGGTGATGCAGTGGTGCTCAGACCAGAATGTGCTCTGCAACTGCATGGAAGGCCTTCCCCCAGGGAAGAAGTTGGCTGAGATAGAGCATGGCTGAGAGTAATGTTTTCTGGATGCAGAAATATAAGCAATAGATATTTTTCTAAGAATTTAACATACAAGTAGTTTCTTGTATTCTCCAGCTGCTCAGGTCCACTTTTACTGCCCGTGTACAGTGTCCAACAAGTGGTGTTACTTGTGGCTTGGCCATGACCAGCAGGCACAGTCTTGTATTATTGTCCTGGACTTTCAGGGGCATATACATATTTCTCCCCAATGTATCAGCTGGGAAGAAAAGTTAAAAACATTTTGTGACTCATATAGAGAGAGACCCCATCCTCTCACTCCTCCCTGTCATATACTTTTAAATTAGCTCACCAGCAGGCCAGGTGAGGAGAGGATTAGAACTCTGCTTCCTATCCGATGGTCAGGGTTAGGCTTATGTGTGCTTGTCAGAATGAAGAAAAGTTAAAAACATTTTGTGACTCATATAGAGAGAGACCCCATCCTCTCACTCCTCCCTGTCATATACTTTTAAATTAGCTCACCAGCAGGCCAGGTGAGGAGAGGATTAGAACTCTGCTTCCTATCCGACGGTCAGGGTTAGGCTTATGTGTGCTTGTCAGAATGGAGGGGCAGGTGAGGGGCAGTAGACCTCTCCCATCCACACAATATCCACTTCCTCCCTGCCCCCTACTCCTCCCTTACACCCATCTGTCCTGCTCCTGGATGTCAGTGGCTTTATTTGGATAGCAAGCTTTGAGGAAGAATGCAGCAAAGCCTTCTGACCTGAGCTAGAGGCTTTGCATGGTTTCTCCAGGCACCTGAATGGTGCAGGTGCTTGGCCAGGCACCACTGTGCTGTCAGAGGAAGGCTGAGGCAATGTGTCAGCAAGGGATGCAGCCAGGGAAGAGTCCACCAGCCACATGGATCGTCAGGACCACAGTGCCTCTCGCTGACCAGATCCTACAAAATTTCTAAATTCTTAAGGGATATATGTGTCTTACATTGACTCATATATTTTTTGGGAGGAAATTATTCAACATTAGAATTTAAGAATAAAAAGAAGTCTAGATATATACATCATTTTCTATGAACAGGTCAGGAAAATCATAGCAACAGCTAAGCCATCGTCTTATCTCAGTTCTTCCAACCAACCCACTGATCAGTCAACAGAGCCTCTGCGAGAGACATTACTATTGTGCCCATCTCACAGCTGAAGCTGAGACCTGGCTGCACCACTGCAGCCCCTGAGTCCTGAGTCACAGCAGTCCTGAGTCACTGCTGATTGTCTTAATGCTAAAGACCTTACACCTTCTACGCCAAACAGAATGTTCGCTAGATTTGGTAGCATTTTCATTTCTTGGAGTTTCCCCTCCCCCATCCGATGTATTAGCCTTTCTCCAAGATGTGTTACAATTTCTCCTTTCCCCATGCATTACTCTTTCTCCAGATCTATCTCTTCTGGGACAACTTCATAGTTTTTAAAGGTTAAGTTCATAGAATATGCTGTCTCTGCACTTTGAAAGTCTCTTACTTATGACCCACTGATGTTTTGCACACCGTTCAAAGTTATCAAACAGCTGAATTCCTTGCTTCCATCATCATCTAGCAAAGTAAGCCCTTGAGAACACGGGCTATCAGTCTCACTTCACAGCATCAGCAGTCATGCAAGGCTGGCACTTAGTAAATACCCTTGTTAAGCTTTTATTTAATAAGTGAGTGCGTTGATTTTTAACAATATTTGGATAGCACTCAAGAACTTTGCTATGCTGTTCATACATTTCATTATGCACCTACATGGACACCAACATGTATGACACACCTATAAAAGCTGCAAGCTGTGGTCACTACCCTCATTTAAGATAACTGAGGAATCCTGGTCTGTGAAATATGGTCTCCATGCCAACAACTTTAAATCTTTGCTTTAGACCTGTAGGCGACAATGGTTCCCAAGACTGGCAATGTCCAGGCCAGAGATCTTCAGGGTCCTTCCTGTCTTCGCCATGGTGGCATGGGGTATTCTAGGGGTGACGATAGTACCAGAGCACAGATTCCCCTAGTGGGCTTTCTTGCTATTGCTAGTGCTCCTATGGACAGAAACAAATAGCTAAGGACACTGAGGCCTGGTTCTTGCGTTCCACATCCTCACCCAGTGCAGGTGGCATGAAAGACAAAGCCGGTTTTTTCATTTTCATAATTCTCATAGCACAAGTCAAATTCTTTCATGTAGAGAAGGTAGTCCAAAATGTGTTTCTGAAATAAATACATGAGTGCACACATTCTTCGGCTAGCCAGTTGGCTGCTCACTCTTTATATGAAGCATTATTAGACTTACATTTTAAGGTTTATAGCAAATAGTTTTGTATTTCTGAATCACCAGTGATGATATCGTGCTATGTTTGTAATAGTACATTATTTGCGCTCTGTTAGTTTAGTTTTGCAGAGCTGTCCCTGGTGTGTTGGACTGTTCGCCTACCTAGCAACTCAGAAGTGTCCTCCAAAAGCAGGTATACTATTTTAAGACAGTTGGCCTACTCATACAAGATTGCTGCCATATGTCCCAATTTAGAGACCAAAAATGTAACAAAGCCCTGACAACGTCAAGGCAGATCAAACAAACATCGTATCCAAATAAAACATCAAGTTTCAAATAGGTTGAAGGGAGCTAAGGAGAAATTCCATTTTTAACAGCATATACACCATACACTATATAAACTGCTTCTTAATTTTATTGACCAAACATATAATTATGTTCAAGAAACATGAATGAATATATTTACCTTTTTATCTGTCCAGAATCCCACGTAACCAAAACTGTTTACTACAGGCCCCACAAGTGTCAGGCCATCTCCTAAGTCTTAGCACAGCTATGGAGACAGTACTTAATTCAGAGACTCTGGACTTCTAACCAGTGTAAGTGTGGGAACCCAGAGTCAGGCGTATGTGGTGGGAAGAGAAAGGGGCTTCTCAGAGAAGTAGTACTAGCAGGGGCTGTATTTTGAAGATGAGCCAGATATTTTCAGATGCCAAGAAAAAGATGTTCCAGACATAGAGAAGAATGTGAACAAGACAGTGCAAAGAGGGGACAGATATTCTGTGTGGTCAGAGAAAATAAGGCCTAGGGAGATGGGTGGACAGTCAGTCCATCTGAAGGAAGTCAGGCACCAGAGGTCATAAGGGGGTGTGTTGTGGAAAGCGGTGAAGAGCACTGAACACCTCCACGTACGATCCATCATTGAGCCACCGGCGTCTTTTACCACACAGTTCAAAAGAAGAAAGGGATCTGTTCACAGTAGTTTCTTCTGCTACTAACCTGTAAGCTTTCTGGAGGCAGATGCCATCTCCTCTGTATCATGGACTTCCTACCACCCAGTGTCCTGCTGGGCAGGGTTGGCACTTCGAAACGTACCTGAGTGTAAGTGCAGCCTTCTCATATGCCACAATCTGGGCTTGCAGGCTTGGGCATAGGGAGCCGCCCTGGAGGACAGTAGAACTTGGTGTTGTGTTGAATGCAACTAGGATGACATAATCCCGTGCTTGGTTGTCTCAAAGTATGTGCGTCGTCCTCGGGTCGCACTAGTGACGCTATTTTCTTCATGCCCCTCACTCTGCATCTTACGTCCAGCCCCCACTGAATTTGCCTCATTGAGAACGTTTTCCAGAACCCTGCCGTTGTGCTTGCAGGGAACTCCAACTACAGCTGCTTTAATTACACTCATCACAGACTCAAGGTTCAAAGGGACCGAGGGCCTAATTGTTCTCAGCACGTTAGCCCTCGACACATGCATCTTGTATCTCTTTAGCACCTGTCTAATTGGCGCTGCTTGGCAAATATGCAACAGTTAGTCTTACCTACAGGAGCCAGGCTTTCACCAGAGCTCCACCCTTACCCATGTATGGCTGCTTTGCATGCGGCTCCCAGCAGCCGATTCTGAGAAAAAGAATTCCAAGTGGTTCTTAGGGTTTAGGCCAAGTGATCTTCAGAAATAACACCTACAGATTTCTAAATCAAGCCTGTACGTTCTGATCCAATACAGTAAATGCCAGGAAAATGGGTTATTTGAACATCAAGGTGTTTGAAACATTTACCTTAACAAAGTATAATTTTATGCAATCAAAGTTGACAATCAAAAACCCAAGTATGGTAATAACCATCTTTCAAAATCCAACAAAAAGAAAATGTTTTGCAAAAGACGTTTTGCTATTTCTGTGCATTTCAGCCCATTGCTGACAATGGAATCACAGGTGGTTGCTGCAGTGGAGCGCAAGGCTAAGCCAGTGGGCCCTGCAACCCAACTGCAGGGTTTAACTCGAGCTTCCATGTTTATAACCTGTGAGGCCAGGGTTATTTTTTAAACCTTTGTGGGCTTGAGTTTTCTTTTGTGTTAAATGAGGAACACGATTATAAATCCATTGCAAAGTTTTGGTGAAGACCAAATAAAAGCTATTTGGCAAAATTCTGCTGTATTACATGCATCCTACAGATGCCGGGGATGGTGATTGTAGCCTGGTAAGTGCTCAGGTGACTGTGAGACAAAATGACAAAGTGCTCCAAGAAAGGCACAGATAAAACTCACTGGCCATACTGTCTTTCAAATTACTTTTTAATGGAAAAGTTATAAACCAGAGAAAGCAGAAAATGATGCTGGCAAGTATCCCAGCAATAAAAAAGATCAAATACAAAGAAAGGAAATCAATGGAGAATTTAAAATGTTCTTTTGCTATGATTTCTAACCCCCTACTTTCAAGATTTCTCCAATACCACAGGCAGCCACCTTTAATAATGGAATGGTACTGCATTTCTCTCGATCCATATAACCCATTTCACAGGGATAGAGGCCAACATTTTTGACTAATATTTTAATTTAATCTCAGTGAGCAGCCAGATTTCCAGAGTCCAGGAAAGCTTGTGATATGAACTGTAAGAGATGGAGAGTAGATCTGGGAGAGCCTATCTGTGGCCTGGAGCACTGGCCCATTACCTCCTGACGGCAGAAGGAAGACACAGTGCCTGCCTGGTCCAGAGACAGAGGGAGCCACTCCCACGGCTGGGTTTGGGAGTGTGCTCACACACCAAATGGTGCCTTCCAGCAGCTTCCTGAGCTTGGACGTGCAACCCACAGAAGAGATAAATAGGAAGGCTTAGACTGGACACATACTGAGGGGATAAATATGGAGAGAGAGAGAGAGAGAGAGAGAGAGAGAGAGAGAGAGAGAGAGAGAGAGAGAGAGAAAGAGAGAGAGAGGCGGGGACCAGGTCCTAGGAGACCACGGACATGCCTTTCTTAGCAAATATCAGAGTGGAAATAAAAACTTGAAAGCTGAAGTTCGAAAGAATAAAATGTCTCATAAGAGTACAGTACTCTACAAAGAGTGACTGTAGTGGAAACTGTCAACTACTCCTGGATAGCTAAGGGGAAGAAATTGCTTCCCCAGAAACTGTCCCTGAACCAAAGAAGTGAATTTCTTACACTCTTCTTTAGGCATAACCACAGGACTGTCTTTGGTTAATGTGTTAAGGTGATAATTGTGTATGCCTTCTGTAAGCATTTTTAAAGGTAGACAGTAGAACCCTAAAACCCATTCTCACCTGAAATATGATGGAACAGTTAGAGCTATGGCATTTATTTGAACTATACAGTTAATCTAGGCCAAAGTGGCCTCATGCTAGAATGGTAGAACCAATGTGAACAACTCAAGGTCTCTTAAGGCTTGAAACAACAGTGGTAGATGCCTGGCCCCTAGGGTGGGTTGAACCATCCAGTGAGACTGTCCCATGCCATGCATATACCGCTGGCTGTTCAAAGTTCCAGGCAGTGAGACACACACATTGTGGCCCTACTGAACACGCTAAGCCAGGAAGCACTTTGTCATCAGCGTGCTGTCAAAACTTCACTTTAATTTTATGTGAGGAAAAGGCAAGATTTTTTTTTCCATAGATGTTGCTATTTTTATTTTGGGCATTTTACTCTACTGATTGTAATTGTTGACAATAAAAGCACAAAGATTTGGAAGTATTTCAAGATGGACGTGAGATCTGAAGTAGTTACTGAGGGGCAGAAGTTAGGTAAAAAAGGAGAGGGGGTGAATATTGAAGGAGATGAATATTCACGGAAATGTGGTGTGCTTGGGACGGGAGCACTTCCGCACAGCGAGAATCCAGGACACGCGAGAGGCTGTCTACAGCTGCAGTGACTATTTAAGACCTTGCAATAATAAAAGACACATGGCCATGGACAATAAAGTGTGATAGAGAGGAAGAGGTATAGTTTGACAGAGATTGATTATGTGTCTTTTATTGTAATAAACTCTTAGCATTTTAAACATCCACGATATTTTTCATTGCCACTTATTATGGTTTGGATCTAGCTGTCCCCTAAAAGTCTCATGTAAATCATAGGTCCATGGAGCACACAGCTTGAGGGGCGGGGCCAAAGGCCGGGTGGGGTTTGAGAGGCAGGGACAGCATGTGCTGTCAGAGGGCTCCTCCCTGCCACTCCCCTGCCCTCAATCGTCCCCTGTCCCCTCCACCCACCACCCCTCCATCCCCTCCATCACCACCACCCAGCAGGCAGTGGTCTCTTGGAGGCAGTATAGAACGAATCATCCTGGACATGGACACATAGACTCCAGGTCTTGCTATGTAATTCAGGCTACTTTAAATTATGAAACCAAGTAACTGTGAGCTAAACTTTCCTCCCCTAAGCTTGTGCGTTGGGCATTTGTCTCAGCAAAGAGAGAAAAGTAAGTAAGACACCACTCATTGACCAAACATTTATGGAAATCTCTGTCAGGAAACAAACAAACAAACAAAAAGCCTTCCAGTGTGCCCTCATTCACCTTTTCGCTGTGAGACGTCTAGCTCTTTCCCAAGTTTTAAATGATCACACAGGGTAAATATTTTAAGTCAATTCAGGGCAATGAGACAAACGCTAGTGCAACTGCAGACACAAAAGTGGACCTGCGGCATTGCTTGCGCGAGCTGCGGGAATGAGAGGGCAGCGCGCGCTCGTGGAGGGGAGGTTCCGAGGAAGACTGGCAGCCCTGTGGGGTGTAATGCAATGTAATTTTTTTCTGATTTAAACATTCACTAGCTGTATTTTTTGCTCAGAACTTGTATCACTGCTGTGTGAAGAGACTGAAAGAGAAGAAGGGGAGGGGATACCTGCACCAATACAGGGCCCTAAGCATCACACTAAGATGCTCATCTTTTATGATATAACACAGGAAATGGAGGACTCTTAGTAACAGACCTATGACTTGTCTTCGAATAATAATGCAGAGAATTATTGTTCAAAGACAAGTTTTAGTTCTGTGGAAGAAGCAAAAGCAAAGCTAAACAACATTAGGGAAACCATGGATGTCCAGATTAAATCTTTTTTTTTTTTTTTGTCTTATTGAGACAGGGTCTTGTTACGCAGTTCAGGCTGGCCTTGAGCTCACTTTTGTAGCTCAGGCTGGTCTCGAACTCACAGCGATCCTTCTGCCTCAGCCTCCCAAGTGCTGGGATGACAGGCGTGATCCACCACGACTGGCCAGATTAAATCATTTGGAGTAAGTCTTTTATTTTTTTCTCCAGGAACAAAGGAAGTTAAGGGCAGAATATATTTACTGGGGGAAAGAAAGCTCCTTCTGAGAGAGGGACAGAAGGGAAACCCCAGTGGGTTGTCCCTAGGGTCTTGGTGGTCAGGAAGATGGAACAGAGACATTTAGCACGCACGACATGTAACTATCAGCGACCAGGTATGCACAGGGACCAAAGGGGAGAGCTAGGGTGGCTTTGAGAAACATAATGCAGTGTAGGCAGGAGAGCTGACCACAGGGTCAGTTACCACAGAGAAATGAAAAGCAGGAGAAATGAAGTCTGCAGATGAGCAGTGGGCTAGGTAGGGACAAAAATAAGGGAAAATGTGACTGATGAAAAAATGTTTTTCTTGGTTGCCTCTTTCCTATACTCAGGTTATAAACCAAATACCAATTCCTCCAAGAAGCCTCTGAAGTTCCCCTTCTAAAGAATTCAGCGCTTTCCTTATCACCTTAGTTTGCCTCATTTTCTTCAAAGAAATTAAGCTTCTCTCTTACTATGTGCTCTGACTAAAATGGAAGATCCCTGAGCCTGGTTTCCTTGAACTGCTGCAAAGAATGAAATAAAGTGCTAGTGCTTGGCACATGTTGGACACACAGAAACTTGTCACATGAGCACGTCACACAGTGCTGAGTGGAGCACAGAGGTTGCTGTACCCTGAACGTTACCGGCCTCGATCCTGCTTCCCGCTGGAACCTCATCATTCCCCATGGACTGGAGGCGGGGCCTTCAGTAGGCAACGAGGGCCTGAGGGCTGAGTCCTCACAGGGAGTTTATGCCCTTCTGCAGGACAGAACCCACCCACATGCTGCTCTGTGCCTTTGGGGACACAGCAAGAGAAGGCCAACTATAAATGGATGTGGAAGTCTTCACCAGAAGAGGACCGTGCTGCATGCTGGGATGGTGACCTAGGACTTCCCAGGGTGGATCAGTGAGGAGCACACCTCTGTTATTCAACCTCCTCCTGTAGCATTCTGCTATTTCAGTATGAACTAAAATGATGATTCTACTAAGATAACGAAGAGGTGAAAGCCACCATCCAGCAAAGACCCTCATCTTATGGTATACAGTTAGGAACCTCATCACCTGAAAGTATCTTTCAGCTCTTTACCCCCCAAAACGATTGCCTCATCCATGGATACTTTGGGAATTGGATACAATAACATGCATCAAAGTCTGCTGGTTCTGAGCGTCCAGCCCATCTGTTCCGCAGCCTTCCCAGTTCCTTCTCATCATTTACTACATGCGGCGCTACCACTCTGCAGAGCTCTCTCACGATCTTTGCAGCTTCAGTTTCAACTTTCACTACAGCGTGTTCTGTACACACAAAAATTTCCTCTGTGTACTACAGTGAGGTGCATAAAAGCATTATGTGTGACCTTAGTGTTTTTAATGTGTCTCCCTACACCTAGTAGGCGAGTTACGGAGGAAATGAACGTTCACCGTAAACACAGGGAGGCAGTTTGCAGAACGCTACTCTTCCTGTGAATCCCTCGCTGCCTATTATGAGTCATTGGACAGGTTAGTAGCCTCTCACTTCAAGAATACAAAAAATAGAATGTAATTCTTTGGTTTAATAGAGGAATTAAATAGATAGGCACACACAGTGAATCCTTCCTAGCATCTAGCATGGAGCTCAATGAGTATTAGCTTCTACTATTCCTATGAATTTATTAAGCCATGAATGAAACTGCTCTGACAATGCTCCTACCCATACGGTGTAATATTTCCACTAGTCCTCACTATATCAAATAAACAATGAAACCAATGGAGGATAAGGAGTTTCTTGACATCATCACGCAGCCCATGAGGGAACAGTGTTGGGATTCAAGTTTAAGATCCAGTTTTTCTAGATGCTCAAATTTCCATTTGAAGAAGTCAGATCATCTCACCATTAAAGCAGATATTTATTACACCAAGTCCCCAAGTAAGCTCGGATCCTGTGGACTTGTGTCAGCATGCCTCTTTAAGGGCGGCATGTATTAGAGACTGAAGTGGCTCAGCCAGGTGTGTGGTTGGGGAACCCTCCCGTGGGCCTGGGGCAGGGTCAGACATCTGTTTCTAGTTATAGTGAGCCTCACATCAAGGTAATGACCCACTTAAAGGTCAATTCTAGACCAGCTTTCATTAGTCCTCTGGCCTGTGAATTTCTTTTTTCCATTTAGTTGGGGGCCCGTAAGCTAAATTGCTCAAATACAGGCTATTCTGCCCTTGTTAATTAACCCAATTACAACTCATAAATTGTGACATGTGTCAGAAAAACAACCCTAGCAGGGGTGTTTCGTCAGCTTGATTGTGTCTGAAACGGGAGGCCTGTGCCTCGCATAGCCAGTGTTGACAGCTGTGGCCCACTGGTAACCTTGTGGACAGGCACCAAGCTCTTTTTAGTGACTGTAATGAGCTCATTAAACCAGCTGGTCATTTTCATCAGAAGGACCTGCCTCGATCAAAATGGGTTACAATGGCTAGCTGTTTTAACAGTTTCTTGTGATTTATAATACATTCTACTCTGTAGTTACTAGGCTGTTCCTAAAATAATAAACAATGAAAGTGCTGGTACTCATTTTATAATTTTAAATTAAAAAGAGAAAATTCCTTTATATATCCCTCATCAAGTGGTTTTAAACCTCAGGTGAATGAAAAGAAAATCACCTAGAAAGGTTTTAGACATCTTATGCCTATACCTGGGCTATAGCCCAGGCCCACTGAGAAGGAACTGCTACGCTAGGATCCAGGCATCAGTAATCTAAACATTGCTAAGCAGTTACATTATGCAGCCAATTCAAAGGATCAGGAAGAGTATTAGCAATGTGCTTAGGAAACAAGAAATTCAAGACTTGAGTTTGTCTTTAAGGAGACAGGATTTTGATGGGCTATTGTTCTTCTCAGCATGCCATTTGACCTACCTGGTTATGCTATCTTATGGCTACCTTCCCTTCATGTGACACCTCATTAGACTGCTGTTCTTTTAGTTTCATGCTACTCAGTTTCCTAATTAAAAGAACCCTGGGCAAAACACCCTTTGGGGTACTTGGTAGAAATCCAGATAATCAAAACACATTTCCACTAAGGGTTCTTATGAAGCAGCAACTCCTCTTTCTCACCAAAAGAAACACTGAAGAAAGTTCATGTTATTCTGCAAATGGTCAGACAAACCCAGAATATCTAAGTGATATTACAAGGGAAGTAACTTTGGGCTGAGATGCCAGGCACTTAGAAAATAGAAGATGCTGAAGGAAAGTTAGCCCCTGACACAGGTGTGATTTCCCAGGGAATGAAATAGCTATCGTCATCCCTGATGAACTAGTCTCTTAAAATGTAAGTGTAGAAAAGTCAATGTAAATATCTAGCATAATTTTCATAGAGGAGAGATAAGAAGAGATAAGGCTGAAATAACCAAAGCATCACGGATAGACCCAGAGGCAACAGGAAACTATTTTGGTACCTGAGTTTTTTTTTTTAATAACACTTTCACAATTGAGGGAAGAAACTATAATATAGACATGTCAAGCCTTTTGTCTTAATTAACTATCATTTTCTTTCCTGATATGATTTTTTTAAAGTGTATTTAGTACAGGGTCTTCAGGGTCTCACTCCACAGCTCAGACTCCTAGTGATCCCCCTGTGTTCAGCCTCCCAAGAGCTGGGATTACAGGGCATGCCCACCATGCCCAGCCTCATTCCCAGTCTCAGTATGCCCCACCCAGGGGTTGAAGCCCGGTCCCTATGCCTGCCTAAGCAGGTGCTTCAGTCTGCTGAGCGACCTGCCCAGCCCTTCTGGGATGCTTGTGACTCTGCCCCTCTTTCTCTTTCTTCTCTTTCTCCCCTAAACAAATGTGATCTTTTCATTTTGCTCATACAGCTGCCTCCTTCTGAGGAAGAAAGGTGTTTTTAAAGGCTTAGACTTTAAAGGCCATGGAATAGCTTACAGCTAAAGCTGGGCTAATCTGGACTTCCCTGTGGCTCTTGCACGCTGCTCAGTGTCACATGAGGGTGGCCTGGCACGGCAACAAAGGCTACTTGAGCCCCTTAAGTCCTTGTGGAGCAGAATAGACACTTCAACCCCGAATACGGCACCTATGAAGTTTCAAATGTAAGACAAATATATTCCTATCTTGCAAAAGCTCTATTATTTTGGTCTTTTACTTTTTAAATTTTTTTATTTTTTGGTGGGACCGTGGTTCAAACTCATGACCTTGTACCTGGCAGGCAGGCACTAGTGCCATGGAGCTATCTCCCCGTCCACCCTGGTCTTTCAGATTTTTATACACAATATCATGCAAGAAGATTCTTACTATTAAGGCAAAAGGGCAGAGAAATATGTTTTCTAAATGATCTAGATAGGTGATATTTGGGTGGAATTGAAACATTCTTCAAGCCGCTCTCTTTGGATAAATGTAGGTAACTTTCTATGAGTAAAATACTCTAAACTCCAGGCAGAAAGAGATAGTCATGTTGGCTCCAGGAATGAATGAGACCTCCCTGATGTCAGCAGCCACTTACTAGACTCATAGAGAAAGGAAGAGAACAGGAAGTTGGCCCAACAGCAGGCAAGGACCAAAGGCTGCGGGAAACATGAAGGCGGCCTGCGGGTCGCGGCTGCAGGGGTCATCTTCTGCAGCTGAATTTAGAATATACTTCAGGGTGCCTGTCACGCAGCAGGTGAAGATGTGGTCTTTGAAGCTCAGTAGAGGCATATGTGATTTCCCAACGGGCTGAGACCATGTGGTCACCAACGGCTGCAGGACCAAGTCCCCGCACCACACCAAGCTAGCCAGCCCTTCCCCACCGCACTGCATTCCACTGGTCTGGCCTCAGGTTATGCCCTTGCCCTGTGCTCAAGCTGGACAGAACTCAGGACGCAGGAGTTTCTAAGCTTCAGACTTTTCCACATGCAGCTCTCTCTCCTTCTGAAATGTCTTTCACCTGCTCTTCTGGAAAACATCTTACTTCTTCTGCAAGAGCCAGGTGAAGTTCCCCCCTTCTCTGACTCCTCCAAACAGTCTGGCGTCAGAGCCACACTTGTCACAGATCATCTGCGTGACCCTCACGCCCCTGCGTTCCCCCAGTCTTCTTTGCCTTCCATGAGTTTGTAAACCTGTGCTGAGTTGTAGAAGTTGTGGGAAAGACGAAGCAACCTTCCCCAGGTTTGTGAAGTCAGCCTTCTAGGGAGAAAGATGGCGCACTGGGGGAAGAGCTGCAGTGCTGTGCTCTCCTTTCCTCGGCAGGGAGGAAAGCCTGGAGCAGAGGCATGCAAGCAGCCTTACTCACACTCCACCTTCCAGGAAGAAGTGTTGTTTACACTGAAGCCCTTAGGATCTGTAGGCACAGAAGACAGGACATAGGGGCTCCTGAATTATTCTAGTATTAATCTGTTTCTGCTAACATGTCTTGCTGCTAATCGAGACCACAGGGAATGTGGCTTTTAGTAAAAAATACCACCAATCTGAAACACTCATATCGAGATAGTGTGTTACCACTGGACTTCAGTGAACGCTTAGGAGTTGTGTTTGGTCCTTCCTGCGCGCAGTATTAACGCTTAGCGTTCACTCCTGTTTCAGTTCAGCAAGCAGAGCTGCTTAAGGTCCTCCTGGTTTGCAACAGTGTCTTGTCATTTCTAGGGTAGCATCTCTCCAACTTCAGTGTGCAAAACAATCACCTCAGGTGCTTGTAAAAGTGCACATCCTGGCTCCATGATGTTGGAGCTCCTCGATGAGGCTGAAGGCTCGGCAATGCTAGCTCCCTGTTCTGGAGAACCAATTCAGTCAGGTCACAGACCGAACTTCGACCAGCAATGCATTTTAGAAGCTATACAAATATTTTCCCAGATAGCGTCCTCCTTGTTTTTGATTCTACATTGGCCATTTGAGCTTTTTTAAATGAGTGGCTTCTTTGTTTCTTTTCTTGGGTGTGTGGAGCATGTACTTTCAGGGGAATTGCTTCGAGAAGGACCTGTGGTATGACTTCCAGACACCAATCATAGTCTCCACTTATATGGTTGATGTATTTTCTCACCGCCTCCCACTTTAAGCCCAATATGACAAACTTAAGTAAAGTATTCGGAGCAGATGAGAAGTGACGTATAGAACAGATAACAGACTGCATGCTCCCCTCTGCCACCTGGGGCCTGTAGGAGAGATACCACAGAGTGAGCAGGGGAGAAGTACTGTGCATTGCCGAATGGGCAGTCTTCTATTTATTCATTTCTTTTTCTTTTTCATATTCATTCCAGTTTCAAAGGCGTGTTTCAATTATTTATTTACTTATTTATGCACGCGGTACAGGGCCTCACTACACAGCTCAGGCTCATAAGGATCTTCCTGTTTCAGCCTCCCCAGCACTGGGATTGTAGGCATGCACCACCACAACCAGTTTTGGTGGCTGGCACAGTGCTACTGGGATTCTGGGGCTGGCACAGAATACAGTACCAGGGATTGAACTCGGGTGTTTGTGCTTGTCAGGTAGGTGCCTAGACCACTGAGCTATCTTCCCAGCTGAAGTATTTTGTTGTTGTTTTTAATTTCCAAAAATAGAGGATCACTGAACTTTTACTAAAGATTTTATTATTCGCATTTGCTTCCATGTGTCACATCTGTAAACCTTGAAAGCTAAATTTTAAAGGGCATGGGAACTGGGACCATATCTTATACTTGAGGACATTGAACTTCCTAGAGAAAGATGCCTACGCATCTAGAAAATGTGAAAAATCTGAATTCTTCTCAAATAGAGGAATGAAACTAACTCACAAAAGTTGAAAAGATAATCTAATGATTAAAGCATCTATTATGATTTATTGTTACTATTGTTATTGCTCCCATAATATAGCCATTCTCTGATAAAAATATATCCTCTAACCCTTCTATTTATTTCTTACTTTTTTTTTTTTTTTTTTTTTTGTCTTTTTGAGACAGGGTCTTGCTTTGAAGTTCAGGCTGGCCTTGAGCTCACTTTTGTAGCCGAGGCTGGTCTCGAACTCGCACCAATCCTCCTGCCTCAGCCTCCCGAGTGCTGGGATTACAGGCATGCGCCACCACACCCGGCTTATTTCTTACTATTTATGTCTAGAACATTTCTGATCAAAAGAACTTTCAGGACAGTTGGTACATTCTATATGGATACTGTTAAATGTGGTAGTTACATGGGCTAGCTAGTGAGTACTTGAAAGTTAGCTACTGTAGCTGAGGAGGTGAATTTATGAATTCAGATTATTAAAATAAGACTTATGGTTACTTTCTTGGAAAGCATAGGTCTGTAGAGTAGCATGCCACAGTCATGATAGCACAGGGCCATTAAATGCATTGGGTTCATTGAGCTGAACCTTTTCCCTACAGAAGACGTACATACATCTCAGATAAAAAAGAGCAGATGGAAAGCTGTGTCAAGGGCAAGGAGCAAGCACAATGAGAACACCAGGACAGCATGCTCCAGGTGCAAGTTTGCGTCTTCCTTAGCAGTGCCTCTTGAATATCCATATGCATACAAATCACTGAGGTTCCTGTAAAAGCACACTTTCCTATTCCTTAGGTTCAGGCTGCAGCCCTGGGCTGTGTCCCTCTCAAAGCTCCAGCTAGTGCTGCTGTTCTTCCCTGGGCCATGCCCTAAGGACCAAGCCGTGATGTGGGGGGCCAGACGGAAGTGAAAGCAGTCCTGCCTGAACTCCCTGGGCCTCCAGGTTCTCAGCTTAGCAGGGAAAGCTTCAACAAGAGGAATGTTTTATTTTATCAATGTATACTTTTACCTTCTGAACATTTATTAAGTGTCTTCTAGGTACCAAGAACACAACTGCGAAGCAGTATTACTATCCCCACTTCATAGAAAATGAAACAGAAGTGAAAGGTAGGTTCTTTGATTTAACAAAAACTCACACAAGTGCTCAGTGGAAGAAATGGGTTTAAACCCAGGTGCGAGGAAAGAAACCGAGGCCAGCCTCTCTCACGTCCTCCGTTCATACAGAACATGGCGTCAGTCTTCCCTCTGCATCTAGCAGAGATGCAGACTCTCAGGCCTCTCCCAGGCCTCAGAGTGGGAATCCACACCTTAAGAAGGACTCCGGGCAGCATGTGCCCTGGTAGATACACTGACGTGGGAAGAACGTTGTTCTCTACCTCTTGCCATTTAGAAAAGTAACGGATACAAGACCCACCTGTGGCAGCTATGACGTGCATTTAGATGGTCTAGGTTCAATGCTGGAACGATGGCACTTAGTTGATCCCCTAGCGATGGACACGATGTAGTCAAAATGGAGCTAATTTATTAGCAGCTAAGAAACTTTTAGCTCTGCAAGATTTTGTGTTCCAAAGAGATGAAAACCTCCACGGTATAATTGCAGCCATGTTCATGGCAAAAAGCACAAAAAAAGAAATCTATTTGTTGAAGGATGAATGTACCAAAATCATCTGTTCCCAGGTATCTGACCATTATTAGTAATTTGTAGACTAATCCAAAGAAATAAATGTATTTTCAGTTCCTTTGCCGGTGCTGGAGATTCTGGAAACCCTCTCTAATTAAAAGTGGCCTCAATCAGAAGGGTCTGTTACTGTACATAGTGACTCAAAAAAGTCAGCGTGCAAGTTCCCCATGCTAGAGCCACGTGCCTAATGTCCCTGCTTCTGTAGCATGGTAGGCACCTGCTCCTCAGAGAATGCGTCTCTGCAGACTCTTGGGCTAGAATCCAGCAGAATTGTCATCTAAACATCAGCAACATCTTAGCCTGTAGTCCTTTCTTGGATCCTGGTTACCTCACTGCTAATGTGGTTGCTTCTTTGCAATCCTGATGCTAGAGCATCCTTTATTTCCTCTCCTCTGCCTCCTTTACTAGCCTTCACTCACATTTTCAACCCATTTTAGGATCATCTTTATTCTCCCCTGTCCCAGAAACATGGCTGTGCTTGGATCTGTGTGGCTGCTTGCATCACGTTTGAAACACTGTACCAATCTCACTTCTCTTGTTACAAACACGTTGCTGTTGCTCTCAAGTAAATTTGACATCGATGATATTTTATTTATTTATTTTCTTGTTTCAGAATTTTTGTTTGTTTGTTTATTTATTTTTATGGCCGGCTCAGCATGCCCCGAGGGCAGGGCTGGGGCAGCATGTGGTGCCGGGGGTCGAACCGCGGTCCCTGAAGCGCCCAAGCTTTCCCAAGCAGGTGCTTTAGACCACTGAGCCATCCTGCCGGGCCCGACATCAATGATATGGGGGCAAATCTTCACCTAAGCATCCTCTCACATCCTTTGTAACCCACTGCCTCTGTTGTCCTCCTTTGCTCTCAGCACCCTCACACTCAGTTTGGGCTGGGGCAGTAGGGGTTCAAGCAGCAGTACTAGAACTCCTGGTCTTGTCTCTACCGCCATCTCTAACCCTGGACGCAAAGTATGTGCCCTCCCTACCAGCTGAATCAGGCTTTTCCCTCCTTTGTAGTGCCACTGGGCTGCAAGTATTTTAAAAGTGCTTTTGCAGCTTTTGTACCTTTTCCCCTTAGAAACACACACTCTTGGTCTTTTTATTTAATGCACTGGTGAGCTAACACAGTTTCTATTTAATGCTAATGTTCATTCCATCCTGTACCCCCCCCCTCCTCTTTTGGTGATGTTAGGGATCGAACTGAGGACCTGCATTTGCCAGGCAAGCACTTAATCCACTGAGATATCTCCCTGGCCCTTCCTGTATCCTGAGCTTGGCAGTGTGGCTTGTTCTGGCCAGTTGGATGTGAGTGAATATAATGTGAGCAGAAGCTTCCGCTGTGTGTGCTGTCATGGCCCAGACACAAAAGTCCTCAGCATGGCTTCTGTTCTGCCTAACAGCGCCTACAGTGAAACACGAAGCTCAGATGCCTGGCACAACATGATACTTCACAGCCAGCCAGAAGCACTTGGCCAGGTCAGCTGGCACACGCACAGGAGAAACCAAGGCCTACTGTTATACACCACTGGCTCTGTAGCTGTTTGCTTTATACCCCGAACCGAATGGACTGTAGGGCAGCAGCAAACTGTTGGCCAAAGCGTCCTAGTCACTAGTTGCACAATAATAACTATACAAAACAAGAGATTTACACTCAAGCCCCAAGTTAATAATATTTAAAACTTGTGATTTTCAGGTGTACTATTCCTTATAACGTGTTTCTAGGAAGTTGCAAACTGTGATATAAATACCCGACGAGGCTGGAGAGAGAAAAAGAAAAGTATTTTAGAGTCTTTCTGGCTAAATCTGCTTTTAGGAGGCTAGAGAACAGCACTGCTTTCATGGTGTTCAGGAGAACTGTGACTGGGCCACTGAGAGGAAGGAGCACGTTTGACGAGCGTATGTTCTCCGTTGGCCATGGACACTCAGGAGAGCAAGACGCTTCCATCTAATTTAGTCAACCTTCAAGGAGCTACTCCAGGGAACCAGCCAGCACTCCCCACTTGGAACCAGCTTCCACTGTCCCTGTTGCCATCCCTGTCTCTCTCTTTCCTCAAGTGAGACCCTTTTGCACAATAGGTAGGGCTGTACCATAGGCAAGGTCCTACTCAAATCTAAAATGCAACATTAGATATAATGGAACTTATCTCAGGCATTCATGTACACTGTTGCTAAAACTTTAACTGATGGCGGGGCTCCCTAATGTCCCTTAACTTATTTTCCCAAAAAAAAAAAAAAAAAAAAAAAAAAAAAGCAGAAATCCTTTTAAATATCTTTCCCCATGGGCCTGGAAATTTCCTTCATTCTTTGGTCGCTCTTCACTTGTGTGCCAAGGAACTGCGGCTACAAGAAGCGTTTATCTAACACAAATCTTGCTAATCAGCAAAATTAGTACATTTCCTTGTAATGACATTATATTTGAGAAGAACTTTCACATATAAATTATAGTCTGCCATTCAGGTAATATTTTGGGGGAAGGAAATGTTCTTATACAGCATGATTAAAATGCCCTGGGGAACTCTGAAATCATTTTTTCATTAAATAGAGCTGAAATTATGTGGACAAGTAGAACAAGAGAGAGAAAAGAGGAAAACAAAGTACAGAGCACTGGGGAATGAGCAAATAGAAAATAGGCTGGGACGGGAACAGTCACTCACTCAAGGTTACCCAGTGAGGCAGGAAAAAATGGGAGAGCTGGGCTGCTGACCGCGATGGCCAAGGTCACTGAACATATTCTGTAGGAGAGAGGGCATGTGTACACACAAGACTCAGAATTTAGCATGCATCTCTTCCTAAGAATTTATTTCAAAGGTAAGTACAAAAACTGCTGATTTCATACCCAAAATCAATTTGATTATCCTATCAATCTCGGAGACAGGTATCATAGTTTCCATCTTACAGGTCAATATAGGTGCGGAAGGACTGAGGTAACGGCAGCGGATCTCTCACAGGGCTGTGAAGTGGTATCGACACAGCCCAGAGAAGCGATCAGCCTGCAAGCACTGCTCAATTCGTCAGTGGTTGCGAAACAGATGGGCTCGGAATACAGGATTCCTTAATGTATTCTGTCTCCCAGTCCCTATCTCAAGGGCACTGATGCCTCTGTGACAAGCTGTCTCCCACTCAAATAAATCTACATGCAGTAGACAGTAAGAGAGTGAGTTTTGTTCTCTAGCTGAGAGGCATAAAAGAAGACAGGGAGGAAAGAAATAAAAGTAGCAGTATCAAAGGAGTCAAGTCCTCAACTCTGTAGCCAAACTACCCGGATTCACTCCAGTCCTTGAGCAAGTTATTGAACATCTTTAAGATTCAGTTTTATCATTTGCAAAATAGATTAATAGCATGCACCTTATAGAACTGTCATGAGGATTCCAGGTGCTACCACGCCTGAAGTGCTGAAAGCAATGGGCACACAGCAGCCCCAGTGTAAATGTTTGAGAAGCAAAAGAATGTGGGAAGAAGGACAGAATGAGAGAACACTAACTATGTATAAGACTTTGGTTGGCTTCCTTCTACACAGTCTTTAACTTTTCACAGCCAAGGCTACTTGATTCCCATTTCTGGACTGGCCCCTAACCATCCCTAATGAGAGATAGAGGAAGGTCTAAGTCAATAGCTCAGGTGACCCAGCATTGAGTCGGGATTGCTGTTACTCCTGTCCTGACCCTGTGTCCTAGTTCTAGTTGCTTGTCCCTATAATCAAGTCCCAAGCTCGTCCTCCAATTCTAGCACTCTGCTCCCCTGGGCCTGAGTTCTGGCTTGTATAGGAACTGCTCGCAATCTTCAGTCTCTTCGAAGAAGACCTCTCCTGGGAAATAGCCAGGGGGACTAAAAGGATGCTGCATGTGAGCTTTTGAGAGGTATCTGCCTACTTGCATAAAAATTTTAAAAAATTACATTAAAATTCAAATTTCCAGCTGCTCTTTTATTTTCATTTTTGGTTTTTCTTCCCCAACTGCTCTTGAGAATGGGATGAGCTGGCTGAGCTGATCCCCAGGGGTGAGCTGCCAGCTCCAGGGGGGAACGTTGCCCCATCCTTGTCTCTGCCCCTGGATCTGCCTCTGCGAGTCCAGTGATGTGGAATTTAAATCTGAAAGCATCTATCAGGCACTGATCTTGTGCCGGGGACTATTTTATATAATTCACAGGCTTTTCCCACTCGGTAGGCAGGACCCTGTGCCAGCCCATTATCCCTGCGCCTCCCCTTGCCATCTGCACCCGCTGGCATTGCTCTGCAGCTAGTTCATCTTTCCTGGTCACAAACCTCCACTACTGGCCGGGGCCCATTCACGGATTCAGGCTGAACCTCTTCACTTCAGCTGCTCATACCCACACAGGCCGATCACCAGGCTCCAGCCCTCTCCCCAAACCAGGCTGTTATCAAGAACTCTGCCACCGCAGTGGTTGCTTGGCTGACTGCTAGGTGTCATTGATCTGCCTGGCCCTGCAACCTCAGGCCCCACCCCTTCGTGTGATCACATATTTCATTATATGTAGGTAAACTCAGTCATAGCAAAACTTTTCTTCCAAGTTTTGGTGCAAGCCCAACAAAACCCATCAAGCATCTATTGATCTGTCCATATTCTAGGCTCTGTCCCAGAAATTGATTTGAGTGCGTCTTCAGTTAGCAACTCAAAGAGGTTTGTCTCTGTCTGCAAGGAGCAATTCCATTTCCAGCAAACCACCTAGCAAACCAAGATTACTTGAAGAGATTTGTCCCTGCGCTTTCTTACACTGCATCCCCGTGCATCACCAAACACAAGTGAAAGGAGGAAACGTTAGGGACCATTAAGCCAGGGCTCAGGAAATCCCAAAAGAAAATTCACTGAAATGAGAATACATCTCATTTCACTCCACAGGATTATCTAGCTTGGTTGGAAATGACTGCATATCAGGTTTTGATTACGCATTACAATTCAGCTAGTTAAGTTCTACCATAGTTTAAAAAAAATCTTAATAAAAATGTTACTTACATAAGGAATCGTGTCCAAAGTATCTGTGTTGACAATTATAGGAGCAGGACTGGCCTAGAAGAGAGAATTAGGGAAAAGCAATTATAAGTGATCTCCTCTAAGATAGATTCTGTTAACTGATTCAGCAAAGAATAAACAAGTGTTGCATTTCATGAATAACTTCACCAACACTGTAGCAGCTAGGGGGAGAGCGCTAAGTAAAAGGACTCAGGGTTCCCATACCTTCCCCCACTTCAAATATTTGTTCTATTACCACATAATGAAATAAAGCAAGCATTTTTAGAATTTGCACTCATTTCCTCTTACATTCCACACCACAGTGTAGGAGGTGAGGATTTGTGCTGTGAATGAGATTTCAGGATTTCTAATAAATTGGATGATCGTTTAAATGTGTAGCATTCCTTTACAAAACGAGATTGCTAGGAAATTTTGATTTTGCTTTCAGGGAAGCAAGATTAAACCCTACCCTTATAGCTGTTTGCTTTAAATTGCCTTTTGGAAGTTTGCTGTATTCGGTTCAGGAAGGGCTTCCTTAATGACATCTTACATATATGTTTACCCATTATCCATAAAAGTCCTTAGAGGGAAAATTAAAAATTAGTTGCGATATGGGAGAAGATCAAATTGGATATGCTAAACTTTCCTTTAAAAAATGAGCACTACTCCACACAATTGCCTTTAGCATTCAGTAGGAATCTGTGTAACACTGATAGTGGAACATTACAAGTCGAGTCACTAGAAAATAAGAGACTGCAATCTCTACTTGCCACACCAATCTGACTTCATGAATATTGAGTAGACCTATCTTTATTTCCTAGTTTCTAGAATTTTCACAGCACCTTTCCTTCATCCCCAAAGGATCTTTAATCTCCATCCCAAGCTACAGATTTCATTTAGATCGAGCAAACACTCTCATCATGATGAACTGAGAGCTGTCCTGTGCTGTAGAGTCTGGCAAATGCTCGGCTTCTAGGACATTTCATTAGCGGTACCCTCTAGAGTGAACGGCATTTCAATGTCAAGCTGTGCCTGTAGAATCCTAATCAAACTTTTTCCAACAAAGGAAATTCATCAGATTTACAACAATCGGAGTCTTACCACATAACATTGACACCGATGTGCACATTTGCTCTATGTATCAATATAGTAGGTTAACTAAGCATTCATGATATATTTATCATCCTCCCAAAGAATTATACTGTGGATTAACCAGTGCTTTGGATAAAGTTCAGACAAGTCCACACACACACACACACACACACACACACACACACAGAAAGGGAGAGAGACAGACAGACAGAGACAGAGAAAGACGAGACACAGAGATAGAGAGAGACAGAGAGAGATAGAGATAGAGAGACAGAGAGAGACAGGGCGAGAGATAGAGATAGAGAGAGAGAGAGAGACTTGTGGAGAGGTATTTGATGAGAGGAAAGGACATGAGATTTGGAGTAGGAAGACTCGTGGACTTTAGGTTGGTTCCCTAACTTCCTAATCACATGATTTGGAGGGCTGACAACTTTCTGGCCAGATGATTCTAGTAGGGCATGTCTTCTAAGCCTCTATCCCATGATCCTTTTCTACAGGATGGAAATAATAGCAGTCACTATTATGAAAAGGGTGAAGAGCTGTTGAGCTGATGTTTCAAATGTGCTTTACAAACTAAATTTCAGAATTGTTATTATTATTAATGACTATTATTTAGGATAGGGTCCATAGGGTTTCATTATATAGATTAGACTCGTAGTGATTCTTCTGTTTTCAGCCTCCCAAGTGCTGGGATTACAGGCATATGCCACCATGCCCAGTCTCAAATGCTATTTCAGCATGTCCCACTGGTCACACAGGGGATGAAACTCTGGCCGCTGCCCTCTGCCTAAGCAGGTACTTTAGTCTGCTGAGCTGTGAGGCTAGCCATAATTGGATTTTGTTTTGTTTTGTTTTTGGCTAGTTCATGCTGCCTTAAGGGCTGGTCCAGTGTAGCTTGTGAAGCTGGGAGTTGAACCCTATTCTCATGAGCCTGACTTTACCTGCCCATCAAGCCTTTTAAACAACTGATCTATTAGGCAATGCCCCAGAATTAATGTTAAAAAACAGTAGTAAATGTACGTACAGATAGAATACTATAAGGAATACTATACTATTGTTAGATGGTTTGTGAGCTTTTATACTTCAGAGATCTCAGTTCTATGCTTGTGTCTACGACTGCACTCAAAGGCATCACTAGAATACGCCAAAGTTAATAATCACAGTTGTCACTATTTATTAAATATGTATATATATATATATATATATATATATATATATATTGATATATATTTAAATAGATTTCATTTTCATCACCAGAAAACCATATTAACAAGGAATAACATCTGCCTTGGGCAGAACTATTTTTCCTTTTAAAAATCTTTTATTTATTTATTTGGTACTGGGTCTCACTACACAGCTCTGACTTGTAGTGATCCTCCTGTCTAAGCCTCTCCAGTGCTGAGATTACAGGCCTGCACCACCGCACCCAGTTTCTGTGGTGGGCATGGTGGCATGACATGTGACACCAGGGATCGAACTTGGGCCTTTGCACTTGACAGGTAGATGCTTAGACTGCTGAGCTGTTTCTCCACCCCAGGGTGGAACTATCTTTATATATTTTTTTTTCAAGTTTCAATTTTTTATTGTTTAAATTTAACAATGGTCATATTACATATTTTCATCATCAGATCAGTTTATATTAATACATATAGGTATATAAGATTGATCAAACAATTAAACATTAACCCTTCTGAATCAACATTACTTTTTTTTTCTTTTCCCCTTTCTTTTCTTTGAAAGTTGACATGTTGCATACTGTCCTTACAATCGTTCTACAGAGTACAGTGTGTGGGCATGACCCACCTCCCTACTGATGTTGCTTAGAAAAAAAAAAAAAAAAAAAGGAAAAGAATATACTTCTCTTTGGACTAAGAGGAAGCAGATACATACACAGTCAAATGTTCTGCAATTGCAGTGGGCCACCAGTGAAGCTTGTGATGTTGGAGGCTATTGAATCTAAGCCTCCTAAAGCTCATCTCACCAATCTAGCTCTGCATTTCATGCATTGTAATTAAGCATTTTTTTTTTCTTGCTGGGTGGTCAAGGGCAAGTCGAAGCAAGACCTGTATAACAAAACATTCTTTTTTTTTTTTTT